>BJBW01009453.1:141-37212 GCA_004320125.1 Scolopax mira | reverse complement strand
CACGCTGCTGGGGATGCAGCCCAGGGGGCGGGGGGTTTCCGGGCTGTTGAGGAGCGTGTGGAGCTTCTCACCCACCGACACCCCCAAGTCCTTCTCTTTCCCCACTGCAACAGGATACGTCCCTTTCCTTTTCAAACAAGCCCAGCTTCCCTGTGTCCAGGCTGCTATGGTCACATTAGCCCTCCTGAAGTCTCCTGTTGGGCTCTGTGGGGCAGAGAAGAGACCCCCCTGAGGGGACACCAGTCTCGCTGTCAACAGCCTCAGTTTGCACTAATGGCACTTACTGCACAATGAGGGCTTTTCACCATGCTGTGCTGGGAGCAGGGTCGGTCTCAGGGACACTGGGCTCTAAGCAGCAGCGGGAGCTGGATGGGAGCAATGACCATTTCTCGATGTGATTTTTATGCTACAGAGCACCTGGCCTTCCCAAGATCAATACCAAGCTGCTGCCTTTGCCAAGAGTTTTATAGTCAGTGTCCATGCCTGCCGGGTGAGATAAACCCCTTCATGAGCTCATTAGCTGCACGGCTCCTCTCCCAGCTAATTGGCACTGGAAAGGTCAAGCTCTGGCTATGAGACAGTCTGTCACAGTCCGGAGTCCTAGTGTGGGAAAGCAGGAGACACACCGGGCTGGAAACTGGAATGTTCTCCCACTAACTCCAGTGGCATTGGGGGTGCAGTCTCCCATCTGGTTTCTCAAGTGAGGGAATCGTGGGCATCTCCCTGCCCAGTTGGAGCCTGGCAGGATCTCCTAGCCTCCACCCTGCTGACCCCTCCTGAAACACCCCCTGCTGCCTCCCAGCAGTGTCCATGCTCTCCTCACCCCACACCCCACGCCGCGGGCGCCTGGCTGGTCTGTGGCTTCACCGGTGCCTGGATGCCACGAGGATAACAGCTCCTCTGGTGGGTTAGATTTCACCTCCTCAGCTGGCAGGCTGTTTGTGACCAGGTAGCGACTGCCTCCAATTTAGCTGTTATTCTCATTTGTTCTGCAAATGGGTTTGTTTGCTTGTTTCCATTACCTCAAACA
The DNA here is from genome assembly GCA_004320125.1 of Scolopax mira. NCBI lineage: Eukaryota > Metazoa > Chordata > Aves > Charadriiformes > Scolopacidae > Scolopax > Scolopax mira. Next base: position 36,182 of record BJBW01009453.1, on the reverse strand, counting down.
TCTGAGAGCCAAGCTGTGCTCATTAGCCACGCGTGGCACGGGGAGAAGGCTCAGCACTCCTGCCGGGCACAGCCATGCCAGCCCCTGGGAGGCACGTGGCAGCAGCTGCTCTCTGCTCGGACACGCTTGCACCCAGAAACCACATTTCCATCCAGAAACCACATTTCCACTCACAGCAGGACCTCTGTCCCCAGCTGTGCTCTGCAGAAGCACGGGTGTGCACACCCAGGTCCTTGCTTTTCCCTTCGGATGCTCCCAGAGAGCCAACCATGGTGAGATTGATCCACTCATGAAGAGGAGAAATACAAGTTGTGTTCCCCTCCCTGGGGTTTACTTTAAGCTGTCACTCATCATGAAGAGCTGAGAGTCATATCTGAGTGATTTTCAAGCAGTTCCTCTTGCTTTGAAGATATTCGAATATCTCTAGAGATGGGGCTTCTAGAGTGCAACAGGGAGGATGTGTGGGAGCAGTTGGTGCCCAGGGGATGAGGCATTATCCCTGGACATCTCTGCTATGCTGCTGGAACTCAGCTTAATAGAAAAGCAAAGGCAAAGCAGCTTCTGTGCTGTGAAAACAAGGAGGAAAATTCCTGGCTGAATCCATCCCAAGGCAGCAGCTAAGAAGCAGGAGCTGCAGGGACAGGGAGAAGCTCAGTGGGGTTAGTGACATAGTCAGGCAGGGCAATGGAGAGAGCCAGGCTGCTGTGGATCTGAACCCAGCTGGCAGGACAGGATGGGCAACATCACCTGGGGAAGAGAAGGACTGGGACCTGGCACACACCTGCACACCTCTATAGGTGTCTGTGAGTGGGCACAGAGAAGGGGGCTAGAGTTCACCCCATGAAATGATGATCACCATGGATTTCCACCTGTGGCCATCTAATTCCTCCCGTGGCCACACTGGAGAAGCGGGAAGGTCATTTCCTTGGCAAGGGAAGGAGGGTTGGGAGTCACCGCATGGCTTTGCTTCCAGCCCCCATGATGTGAGGGGTGTGGGCTACCCCTACTGCCCAGGAAGGCGAGGGGCAGGCATGGTGATGCTGTGCCTGGGCTCTTCCATGGACACCCAGCATGGCCCTGCACAGTACCCTGGGGTTGGGGACCACCTTCAGCAAGCCCAGGAGGACCAGGGCCAGCAGTGGTCCACCCACACAACCTCCTTCCCCCATCTCTTTCCATCTTTTGCTGTCCCTTCTTTCCATCCTGATGGCACCTGCCAGGGCAGGGATGGTTGTACAGAGGCAGCTGTGAGAGGTGCCACAGTCATAAAGCTGCTGAACCCCAGCTGGGGGGAGGCATTGGGGGGTGTGGGGTGTGTCACTACTGGACCCCAGGCCTCTAGTTTCTGGTTCCTGCTCAAGGAGATGCCAGATTTCTTGAGCTGGAGATTTTCACCTGATGTAGCTGCAGCCCTGGGTACCAAAGCGTGACTGGAGAGCTGTGGCAGCAGGACCCACGGGCAGCAAAGCCACAGGGGGGTTCATAAGAAGTTGACCATTCTTTTTTTTCCACCCGCAGCTTGTCTGACCAGGGTTTAGTTGGACTCACTCAAGGATAATGTCACTCATCCATGGTTTAATGTAGCTTTTAGGCCACACACCACAGAAACTTGGCTCAGCATCCTCCTCGGTGCCAGCAGTGGAACACAGTAGACAAGGTGGTGACAAGCTCCTTGAGGCAAGGGGGCTCCAAGAGGCAGACCTGGTGGCTGTGCTAAATGCCAATCTCCTTTAGCAGTCCTCCAACTCCACCTCTGGAGAGCAGCAGGACCTGAGGGTGGTGAACCTGGAGATGATTTCTCATTGGAAACAGCAGACCTGGGGATCTCTGACCTCAGCTTGGGCCTTCCCAGAGTTACTGCAGAGGGTCTTCAGCCATGAGAAATGGCCTGAGAGATGCAGGTGATGCTGTTGCTGATGGCAGCACAATTGCTAAGGTGCCCTGGTGGCAGGATGTCTCTGCAGGAAGAGATCTCAGTTGTGGCACTCAAAGCAGGATTTTTCTCAAACACAGCAGTTTTGGCTGCTTTGCCTCTTGGGTTCTCCGTGCCACAGGGGGTTCATTGTGACAGCACAAGGGAGAGAAGGGTCCATGGTGAGGTCCCTCTCTAGGGCTGCTTTTGCACCCACCCATGAAGACGCAGTGAAGAGCTCCTCTGGCAGGACTCCTCCGAGCTGAAAGAGAGCTGCTCCCTCTGCTAAGGCTGGAGTCGGCCCAAACGAGACTGCCAGCTCAATTAGAGGAAACACACGGAAGGCATCTGCAGGGAGAGCTCCAGTTTTTGACACAGGGCAAAGCTATATTTTCATCTTGTTTGTGCTAATTATCCGTGTAGATGAAACAAGCTGTTAAAGTTGGAAACCGAACTAATTTTCTTCCATACGCTGTCTTTGCACTTCCCAGGATTTGACCCTACTGAGGAACAGGGAGAGCTGCTTTGTTCATTTGTGGGTATTTTACTTCCTCCTGGCACCTCTTCCCATGAGCTTGTCTAGACACAGTGCGTTCACAAGCCAAAGCCTTTTGCTGTGCCCACCCTTGGGAAAACCAGCATTTGCAAGAAACAGTTTTCCCAGACTTGGGGTTGTTTCTTACGCAGTGTGGAAACCCTTCCAGGCTGAGGCCAGATGCAGCTGTGCTGGAAAAGCCTCTCCTGGTGCAAGACCTGTGGGTGTTGCAGGAGCACAAACCCCAGGGAGCTGCGTGTCACGCTGCCAGCACCAGCTCAGGATGGGGGGGGGGGGTCTTACCAGGACCTTCACAGGCTTCACAACATCACAGGGAACTCAGTGTCAGCTGCTGTTTTTCTTGTGTCCAACATACCAATAAACTGTGGCTGAAAATAAAATCAGTACTTCCTTCGCCTCCTTTCATGTCCATACCCAGCAAGGAGCTTGAAATGCCAAAGGAAAGGGAGGCTGATTGCTCCAGCTGTGGGAGCAGCTGAGCTGGGGCAGAGCCATGGGGATCCCAGCCCAGCTTGGCCACAGAGATCAGCTGGAGGGTGATGGGGCTGCAAACCCCACCAGGGCACACGGGACTCCTCTTTGGGAGTGAGGAACCCACCAGGAGTAGAGCAGCACCCAGGGAAGTCAGAGCAAACCTGTATGAGAGGGAGGAGGTGAACTCTGTACCTGGTACCTGGTGGCAGGGGTGAGAATGGAAACATGGTGAACCAGTTTTCTTGGTGAACAGATAAACCTACAGAGCAGCTTTGCTATTTACAGCAGGATTTCAACCCAAATACAAGTGGCAGAGATGTGGTTGCTACACCCAGACCAGATCCCTGCTGTGTCCAGTGATGTACAAACACAGAGACAACCTGAACTTTGCTACAATCAGCATCCCACAGGGCCAAGTCCTTATCCAGTTCACCAGTTATGGGACCATTTGAGCTCAAGTAACTGGGGTTAATTGGGCCTGCAAAGCAGGATGAACCAGAGAGCTGAAGGAAGAAGGCAGAACAAGGCACCTTTTCCTCATCATACACTCCAGCCTGGAGGCTGAGAAGCTAAAGGCACCTGGTTTGAAGATCTTGGGGCCTTTTTCTGATTAGCTCCAACCTCCCAGTTCGATGGTCCTCAGCTGACACTCTCCACAGCTGCCACTGCCTCCCTCTCTGGGAACACGTGTGCCAAATGGCTGCCCTTTGGCCCCTGTGCTCAGTAGCACTTCAAGCCCTTGGCATGGCTTTGAGTGGCAGCAGCCAGTGAGTAAATTTAGATGATCAACAGCAAACATGACAGTTGCAAATCTCTTCATCAGGAAGGCTGAATAATGCTCCCCCTGACACCACATTCTCATCTTCTGCCTCAACCCCTTCTTCACATGGGCAACTTCATGTGGAAGTGCCACTAGGGGCTTATAAACCAATATTGCTTCCCCCCTCGAAAACTGTGAGTCATGTAATTTTAAAAAGCTCCAAGGTTCACCTTTGTAGCCGCTTTAAGCCAATTGCTTTAAAAAAAATAAGCAGCAGGATTCACTGTTTCTTTAATTGCCCTCAGGGCTGGGTGTGCTGTGAGGGAAAATTTAATTTGTATTTTCATTGGGGATAAAGGAGAAGAAAGTGTTGTGTGCGGTCCTGTCCCTTAACAAAACAACACTTTGTAAAGCCTTTTGAGTGCTTGGGGCTGGGAAATGGACCCCACTGCCCCCACTCTCAGCTACAGCCCCAGTGCAAGGGCAGCAGCGAGAACCCACTTGCTCCAGGGGCTGGAAAGTCCTTTGGACACCAGTGAGACAGGGGAGGACTGGGCAGAACGTGAAATACCTCTGTGCTCGGGAGTTCTGCAGGTAGACATCGCCTCCAAACAGGACTTACAAGGGAGCATCATGTCCTGTCCCAGAAAGACTTCACCCACACAGCTCCTTGGTCAAACAAGGAGAACTTGACCTGGTCCCTACCTGACCAACTGTAGAATCATTCAATGTTTCAGGGAAACTGAGGCTCAGAAGGTTACCTTGCTTACCCAACACTCCCTTGGGGCTGACTTCCCAAATGACACTGGGCTCTGCAAGGCAGTTTGGCTTTGCTCCTAAGGAATGTCCACCCTTGGAGCTGTACTGGTGCCTCTGGTTTTCCTCAGAACCACCCACGCACAAGGCAGAGCTGCTGCCTTTGCCACTGGGCAGCTGCCTCAGTGGACCCTCATTTGCAGGAGCAAGGAAATGGCTTTTCATCGCTGGTGCTTATCAGACTGTGTCTACACTGGGCTTGTTGCCTGTGAGAACAGCAGAGATTTTCATAGAATCATAGAATGGTTTTGGGTTGGAAGAAACCTTAAAGCTCATGTAGTTCCAACCCCCTGCCCTGGGCAGGGACACCTCCCACCAGACCAGGTTGCTCCAAACCCCCTCCAACCTGGCCTTGAAGCCCTGTGTTGAAGCCACCAAAGGGTCTCACCAGGCTTTGAGGCAGCAGAAGAGGGACTCTGAAGCATTGAGCCACCTTGCAGGAGAACAGCCTGGGTGAGCAGAGCGCAGTGTCTCCTTGTGAAATTCCTGGCAGAGGTCAGATTCCTCTTTTCTTCTTGCCTCCCTGTCGCTGCTCAAGCCTCTGATGGAAATTCATCACTCTCACTCCTGTCACTCTTGCTGCAGTGCCCTGGGGCTGCCTGCGTGGCCACACACTGGCCCCACTCCTTCAGTGCGGGGGACACAGATTTCCCAATCTGTCTCTATTCTGGGAAACGAGTTTCAGTGAGGCCAACTGCGTTGATGGAGACTTAATCACTCTGTGCTCCAGAAAACGTCATGAAAAGGCAATAATATCTGGGTATTTATGACCCCGCGATTGTTCCGCTCTGCAAGGCAAGCACTGGGGAGAAGAGAAATGGGCGAAGCACATGGAAGGGCATTTTTTTTCCTGCTCCTGAAAAGCAGAACAAAGGAGTGTGAGGGTGGGCTGAGCTCGGCAGAGCTGGCTGACACGCAGCCCCCTGAGATAAGTGGCAAAAGCTACGGATTTGATGAGTGGGAGCTCTTGGCAAAAAACCTGTGGGGGACATGGTTGCACAAGTGCTGGTGTCAGAAACACTGATGGGTTTGAAGGCTTGACAGGGAGAAAGTATCCGTTGTGATTTATGTGAGCAGCACAAAAGAAGAAAATGCCAAAAGCGACGGTTGTCATCAGAGGGTGACCAAAGCCAGATGCAGATCTTGCGGTGGAAGAAGCAAATGTTGTTGCGGGGGGTTTGGGTGGTAACTACGGAGCTCCAGGAGCAGTGACCTGATCCTGTGACTCTTTGCCAGCCTTCCTGGCAGCTGGCTTGGGAAGTGTCTGGTGAGATCGGGTGGGCTGATGTGAGGACTGCAAACTAATAAAACGCTGGTTTTTTATTTTATCTCTCTTACTGAGGTAAATCTGCATTGTGCTTTCATTGCTGACCCTACGTGGGTCTTTGGAGATCGAGGCTGCCCCACTGACCCGAGCCACGCTGGCAGCCCCATGGCCCAGCTGTTGTCTGGGTGTACCAAGATGAACTGGGGTATACAGGGGGAGAGGGAAATGTTGGGGTCCTCAGTAAAGCCCCTACAACACAGGCATAAGGCACTGCAGAAGATGGCCCGTATCAATCATTTGGAGGCTGCAGAGCTCCAAGCTTGTCCGTGTCTCTGGGGCTGAAGCCTGGGATGAGCCTATGAGGACAGAAGGGACAGACAGCCCAGTGGCATGACTCTCTGCTGAACGTGTGTGTATGTTTACACAGCCATTTGTAGCCACCCTACAATAACAAAGCATCACATCCATTCCCTGCTTTTCCATTCCTTACAAAACCAGTGACTCTGATCTCTCCAAAGTTTAGTATATTGGAAGTTTTACAGTAAGTTTTTGCTCCGTCCAGAGCTGTCTCTTGTCATCTATGATCATGTGGTTTAGTCTTCACATGAAGGTGCTGGGCCTGTCCAGGATGACCATCACCCTGCAAGTCCCCCGAGGAGGAGGAAGGGGCTGCTGCCACATCGCTGCTCCAGAGACTGGCTCAGGGAAGAGAATCTGTGCTTGGCCACGGAGGAGGGAGAAACGAGGGGGATGCTTTATATCTCCACCTTCAGCAGAAGTGGATGCTTTTAAGGATAGAGCTGTCAGAGAGATCTCCTTTCTTCTCCTCCTCTTTCTCCCATTCCTTCTCTCCTTTCTTTGTTCTGTCACCTTACAGCTCTGCTCTGCTGCACGTAACCTTTCAGAGAGGCACTTTCCCGCGGTCCCAGAGGAGTCTCTAAACCTGACACCACAGCGAGAAACCGCTGGAGGTGACTAAACTCCCAATCTTCTTTGAGGATTACACTCTGCAGGGGAGCTCCTCTTGCTCTCCTCTTCTGCAGGAATTCACAGTCTGCCTCGCAGCCTCCTGACAACAAGTGAGATATGTGGAAAAGAGATGACTTTAGCCAATTTTGCGTATAATTTGAGGGTTGACGTATTATTTAAAAATGGTTCAATCGAGTTTTTTATTACAGAAGGACAGTGATGAGACTGCAGAGGTAGGTACTATAACTACCCAATTAATGAGATTTGTCCTATTGATTTTAATGGGGGTGATTCACTGGCTTGAGATGAAACAGTAGCTTATTTATCTACTGGATCACAGTCAGATGATGCAGCATCTTATAGGATATAGCCCTTAAATATCACAACTAGTTACAGTCAGTGCAGGAAGCCAGGCCTTTTAGTAGTGCTAGTCTTGAGATTACGTTGGGGTTTTTATTGCTATTATTTTAGGCAGAGTGCCCAAGGTGGAACAGTATGATTAATATTCAGGGAACAAATCCCGAGATAATGGTCCCCGTGAGCCGGGGGCCAGGGAAGCTGACAGCTCGGGTTTCTGGGCAGCCAGGTGGAACTGCTGATTTCTGAGCTGTGCTTTGCAGACGCTGCCAGCAACGTTTTGGGATGGCTTGGTGGGCCTAGAAATAAAACCTGTTCACCCACGCAGCTCACCTGCTCTGCTGCAAGGGACCATTAGCCCTGGGTGTGCGGATGGGGCTTGCATCCCTCTGGTACCTTATGCCCAGGCAGGATCCTGTTTGCATATGCAAAATCGCTCCTGTGTGTGTGCTCTGAGCACAAACCTGAATTCAGGTTGCCTTTATAACAGCAGGTATCCATTCTCCCAGCTACAGAGACATGTGCAAAGTGGTTCACCTTCCCCTGGCCAGGACAGCAGGACGTGGAGCTAGAGAGGGCAATGCGGCCCCATCCTGCGCAGTGAAGCACCATGGAGCAGCCCAGGGATGGGTGCGAGTTGCAGGGGGTGCTGAGCTGCCTCCAGCTGCCCCATCCAGCTCTCCTGGGCTGGGTGGGGATGGGACAGCATCATCAGCTGCTGCTTTGCAGCATCTGGTGCCCTCCCCTGGCTCTCACCCATTACTCTGGGTGCCAGTCTTCTGCAGCTGCCGGCCAGTGTTCACAGGTTTTCAACAGACCCACATTTTAAAGGTCTGTGGGGTTTTAATCTCTGAACAGTTCAGGACCTTTGAGCACCCCTCTCCAGGTTACGTTTCCTCTGACTTGTTTCCCTAGTATATTTAATTTCTTCTTTTACCATTAACTTACTTTTCTTCTTCTCCTTTCCCCTCCATGTCTTGGTTTGAACCCACCCTCATTTAGCTGAGGCTAAGATCAGGGTTTTTTTAAGAAACAGCTCCTAACACCTCTCCTACGGGTGCTGCCTAGGAGCAGCAGTAAGGCCCCAATCTCCCTGTCAGATATCATCACATTTGCAGAGAAGCAGAGAGGATCGTGAGCTATTCCTAAGTGAAGGGGATCCATTCTGCCCGGTGCTCAGCCTCAGTCCTGTCCCTGGTGCCGTTCTCAGAAACGTCAGTGCTCTCCCTAACTCCAGAACAAGCACTAAATGTGAGTTTGCATTCAGCTCCATCAGCATTTCTGGTGCCGGGGACACAATCAGGAGAAACCTCACACTTCTCTGGGGTGAGATGTTCCATCTTCCAAACAAGATTGATTTCTTATCAACATGGCTTAGGAAGAAACTTCCTAAAGAGCAGGATTTTCTATGGTCACTCGCAATGGTGCTTCTGTTCCTTCTCCAGGAACAGGAGGCAGGACACTGATTTTAGTGGGACATCAACAGTTTCCATTTTATTTTTTTTTAACTAAGATGTCTATCAATTTGTTTGCAGTTATCAATATTTTCTGGTGTGTTCATGATGGGAATGCAGGGAGCCAGAACAGACAATGCCTTTTCATACAGCCATCAAATACTTCATGTTCCCTCAGTGAGGCCAGAAAACAAGACCTGTAACAGCTAAGTGACGAGGAGAGAGGTTGTTCATCCTCAGCACTTTGTAAATAAAGAGTCAGTCACTGTTTCAATGGGGCAGAAATGCTGAGCTCTGGACAGGAGCTGTGTTGGGACTGCTGGAGGTGCAGACCCTGTATGACACGGTGTATGTCACTTTGCCACCAAACACAGCATTCTGACCTATTTCAGCTGGACCCACTCCACCCTCTGAGACTGGTAAAAGCTTTCCATGAAGATGGAAAAAGGACCAAAAATACTGCCAGCCACACAGCTCCCTGCGAGGGAATACAATTGATCCTTCATGGACGGGGGTTCAGAAAGTGAGAGCAAAGTTTGGGGATTTTCTTTGAATGCAATATGACAACAGGGTCCTACATTATTCATCGGACACTCCTGACAGCGCACGGCCCAGAGGAGATTAGTCTATGCTATGCTTTCAGTTCTGAGTCTGCCTATGCAAGGAGAATAATAATTAGACTCTTGTAAATGTTAAAAAAGAAATGCCTTAACACTAATTAAACCTATTTATCTTTCACAGTTACAGCAGTTAACATCCCAGCAAAAGGTATCACAGGAAAACAGTATGCTTATTTATCAAATGATTTTCCTGAATGCAAGGGCCTCTCCTTTACAAATTAGATGATGAAAGAGCAGATGGCACATGAAGATGAAAAAAGGCCTGACTGTTGCCCTGTGTGTGATCTCAGGAGTGAGGCAGCTCAACTGAACACTGTCATTAATATTTAAGGGAAAAGCAAGATGTCATCGGGACGTGGGGCTGCCTGCACACAGTGATAGTGTAAGGACAGTCTGTTCCAGCAGGAAACTACAGATCGTTGGGTTGGAGGATTCCTGCCCCACTAACAGGGGTCCTCTACCCACCAACAACCTAAGCATCAACAGCTTGTGCCACCTGGTGACAGTGAAGAGGACCAAACCCTGCACTGATGGATGGTTGCAGAACTGTCCCTTTACAGGGACAGCTGCACAAATTGGAGGTAGGTGATAAAGGAGGCTCAAGCTCTGCAGTCCTTGGCCCCTACCCTTGATCATGCTGGTTGGTGCTGCACAGACAGGGAGGGTTGTCCCCCCTCTGGCATCTCATGGCAGCCCCATGTCAAGCAGCTGGACAGTCAAGTCACCATCATAAGGTGAGGAGATGCAAGAATCGCCTACATGTATCTGTGGAGGCTGTTGTGGTAGGTCACTCCAAAAGCTGTGTAGAGATGTCCAAAGCCATTGGACATGGCACGGGAACAAGTGGAGCAACTGCTCCAACCCAGCCAGGCTGAGGAGGACAGCATGAAGAAGTTCCATGCCCGTGTCCTGGCAGCACAGTGCTCAGTACCCTGTGAGCACAGGAAAGCTGTCTCTAGCAGACCATCCTCCTTGCCCATCAGTGGCTTGAAGTCCAGGCATCTGAGGCCATCAGCCCTATTGTAGGTCTTTCCAAGGACATAGAACCAACAGCATCTGACTTCAAGAACCTGGAGCAGAGCTGACCTCCACTGATAAAAGTGCTGACTGAGGCAGGACAGTGTCTCCCTGCTGCTTGCATTGTCACCTTTGTCATGCTGCAGCCCTAACAAAGCTCAAAGAGCCCAGGGGAAGGCCAGGCAAGAGACAAGTCAGCAAATGAAACGGGGCTGCTCTGTTTCCTTTGTGCCAACATCTCCACTCAGCCTTTTTTCCAAGGACACAAGTCTTTGAAAGACAGAAGGCGCTGCGTGCAGTGGTGACTTCCAAATTACAGATGGGACCTGGAGGTGACTGGCTGTTTGCTGCAATGTTGATGACAGCACGGGTAGGAGAGCAGGTCCAGAGGGAATAGGAGGAGATGAAAGGCAAAGCCTAGGATCACAAAAGAGCTGCAGTGTCCCTGGGAGAGCAGAGACTTTAAAAGGAATGAGAGAGAGGAAAGTGATGTAAGTGGGGAGAGCTGGATGTTAAAGTACCTGAACATTGATGTGAGGAGCAGCAGGGTGTACAGGAGGATGAACATGGGACAGGCTTGACATGGAAAAGGCTTTGGAAAGGTTAGTCTCAGTGAAACAGTGACTAAAAAGCCAGCCTGGAGGGATCCTGAGGGGTGAGAAAGGACAGGAATGCGGGCAGTGACTGATGGTCATTTTTAGGTAAAAGGAGTTAGGAGTGTCCGCTCATGAGTGGACTGGGACCACATTTATGAAACTCCAGGTGCGCTGGCACTCCAGATCAAGGACTGTCAGAAGATAAAACTAAAAGACTAAACCTGCTGCATTTACACCCATCTCCTGTTCTGGATGCAAACAAAGAAGTTTGATGTGTTCCCCCAGCCTAGCCTGTGATGGGAGGTCTCCCTGAGACCATCCCTCTGGGTACACAGAGATGCCCTTTCAACTACCTGAGCCCCCGGACCAGTTAGTCTGCAAAAACCTGAACTGGCTTGTAAAGACTGGAAAGCAAGTGGCTGTAAAACAAGGAACATGCTATTTTCAAACAACATAAATTTATCTGCTTTTATTTATTCAGGGTGTTGATCTTCAAGTCTCAAGACTCAAACTGGCTTCTTCCCATCATGTTGTAATAATCATGGAGTGCCTGGGAATGACATGTCCTTACCAGTGTGATACCACAGTATAGTTTTGATGGAAATTTGATGCAATTTTTGTGATTTCTTTTATTCAAGCTGATCCTTCCTCTCCAAGTTTTTTGGGGTTTTTTGTTGTTTTTTTTTTTTTTTTTCTGAAAGAAAATAACTACATTTACCTCAGGGTGTCATTTTCTGAAGATGGGTTTTGTCATTTTTTACACTGTTAAATTCCACACTGATCTAGTGTCAAATCCTTGTCTTGAGATTAGAACCATGACAAACCGCAAGAGCTATCAAGGCCGTTGTCAAAATCCATCTGGACATTTTGTGCCTAAATTAAGTGTTCCACATACTAACTTTGTTCTTAGAAAGAAAACTTCTTGGCTCTACACTGTTAGGAAGTGCATCTTGTCTCGATTATGTTGTTAGTATAAATAAGAGGTGGAAACATTTATAAAATGCCATCTGAATCTCATGCTTCAGAGCTAGCACAACTCTTTGTAGGTGCAGGAGAGAGTAACTGCCCCCTGATGCACATTTTCAAGGGAGGTAGGAGATGTCTTTGTGAACTTTACAGGCCTGGTCCTTGTCTGGGCTGGCTCCAGGTGCCAGACTGCAGGATGCTACAAGTGAGAAAGCACAAGAAGGGAAAGGACTGGCAGCAGTGACTTTTCCACTTTGATTATAGGGTTTTTTTCCATTCTGGCCAGGCTGCAGTTTGGCTTAGTTTGCAGCAGACAAATGTGCAGTTACAATGAGAGCAGGGCAGATGAACACAGGCTCGTGATGGTACCAAGTAATAGCAGCAACGGAAGAAGCAGCAGCTGCTCTTTTCTCACCACTGAAGCTACATATGGCTTGTGGCATCCACCAGCAGAGATTTGGGTAGCCAAGAGGGATGGTGTCTGTTAGGATGGAAGGATGGTATAGAAAGTGGAGGAGAAGCCTCTGATCCTCATCTCTCTCAGACGCACCAGGCTCCCATGGCTGTAAATCTCCTGCTTTCCCAAGCAATTGATGACACAAAATTAATCCAAGCACAAACACAGGTTACCGCAGGATTTCCCAATTCTTCCGCTCCACGTTACGATACTCTGGGCTAAACAAACTTCCTGTCTGCTGCAATCCTTTTGACACTTTCTGTTCTCCCTGGGGGTGAAGCTCAGGTGGAGGCAACTGAACCTGGAACCTTGTCCTTTCTGCAGACCAAGATGTGCTCACTGCTGGAATAATCTCATTTTTTACATCTGCCCTGTGCCTGCCAGCATTTCTCTTTTCTCTACTGCACCCTGTGCTCGAGAGCAGGAAAAGGTCAGGAAAGTGAGTGAAAAAGGGTCTGTCCTTGTAAGGCTGATGTTCAGCTCAAAATGTACATGGGCTTAGGAGCTCATCCCTCAGGATAATGGGAACCAGCTCAGGTCCTGTAAAGGCCAAAGGCAGCTTCCCTCTGTGTTAGCTTCTCAGACTGCCCAGGAAACAAGCTATTAAATAATATCCCACATCAACTGCAAAATTACACAGAAAACTACCCAGACAAGACTCTAAGCAAGTTGTCAGTAGGAGAGAAACTGAGATGAACCTTTGATAATTGGTGTAAAAATTCCTTGCTGACCTCTTGCTATGATTAGATTCATTACCGAAATCACACAGAGTATGCAACATTGTCTTTATCTGCACCCTCATCTGCTTGGCTCAATACAAACATAAAATTCATCAGCCATACTGAGAAAAGCTTTTAGAAATTCACATAATTCAATTACACCATCAAAAAGATGATCTAATCATGTCAGTTCAATTATTCAGACTAGGGTGAACTAAAATCTTTCATGTTACCTAAACTGGAAGCCCTCTGCTGTGCCAGCCCTCTGATAGATATCCACTCAGCTAAGGAAGAGATTCATTCAGATTTTGTTCTTGCTTTTCAATTTAAATAGTGGGTCTTTTTGGATAAGAAAATCCTCTAACTCTGCTATTAATCAGAAGAAAGGTATCCCTGCCACCACAGCTGTACTGCAGGGTGGGAACGGATGCAGTGTGGGCTGGGGGTGCTGGGGGGGGGGGCGGGGATACACACCACCACATTTAAGATCAGGTCTGGCCACAGGAGCCGTGCGCTTTACCTCCCTCCCATGGAAGTGTATTTTGGCAGAAGCCCCTTTGTCCACTTTGACTTGGCATGGGGAGATTTCATAATGATGGTGCCTCCGTGTTCCCTTTTCCTGCTGTTCTTGCTCATTTTAAGCTTCTCCATCCTCAGTGAGTTCTGCTCCTGCCCTTTCACATGGCCCCCACAAACCCAAGATGACAGGGTTTCCCACTATTTGTTTGTCTGGCAGGACTTTCACTGGGGTCACTGGGGGAGCAGCTGTATCTGCACATCACCTTTGAACTCTTCCCTTGTTCTGTGACAGGACCCAAAATGTGACCTTCAGCAGATCCTTTTCTCCCAGCCCTGCTGTATCTCATTCCTGGCTCTTTGCCGACACCCATAGGCTTGGTCTCCTCATCAATCACATACGCTGCTTTGTGGTTAAGGTGCTGTGCTAACACCCTGCCTCTCATCAGGTCCTTGGTTTCGAGAGACCAAATGCTCTTACGCCGAGCAATATGTCCCTACTACTCCTTTTGACGCTGCCCTGCAGTTAATACATCCTCCATGAAAACAAAAACATTGGAAGAAGTGGATGAAAGATATACAGATGAGATTTTCAACCTCAAGCCTCACCCCTGAAACTGCCCCAAAGATACAGAGGGTTTAGCCCTGATCAAATAGAGTATGAGCTCTGCTATTGTTCTTGGGCAAGTCCCAGCTAGCAGCAGTAACGGCCAGACCCGAGGAGGAGGGAGCATCCTGCAGCCAGCTGGTGGAGGCTCTGCTGTTTGCTCACGTCGTTTCAGAGACTTCCAAAAGCCTCTCACTCCAGCAAAACAAATAAATGGCAAGCTGCTGAAGGAATCCTAAAGAACACAGCAACAACGAGCTGAGTCCGCCTTACAGGGACGTGAACACCCTTGATCTGCATGGATCCCCAACACCACGTGGGTATTTTTGCTACCCCTGTTTTATTCTGGGGACCTCTGATGAGGAGATGGAGGCTCAAAGCTGCTCAGATAAGAGCGATGTGGTGGTGTCCAAGCTGTGGGGGTTAAACGGTTTCCCAGTTAAAAGTTTTATCATTGATAAGGAATTAGTCAAGAGAAAAAACCCAAAATGTGGGAAATAAGGCAAACTTTCAGCATGGAAAGAGATCAGCAGCTCTATATCCAAACAATTTGTGCAAAAGACAGGATTACTGCATATATTTAGTGCTGATCTATAGAAGACAGTGGATGTCAGAAAATTACGGCTCCCAGAAAATTATTTAGATGTGAGAGCGCTTGAGAGAGATGTGAGAGGGCTTGGGGATAGCCCCAAATATGAAAGGCTTTTCATGAACTTGGGAAGGACAGGAAAGAAAGATCAGCTGGGCAATAGAATGGCAGATTAAAGCCAGTGTGATGTGATGCATATGGGAAGAAACAGTTTGAACTATTCCTGGTCTTCATGCATTGTAAATCAACTAAAAGGCCTTGGTGTCACTGTAAAGAACTCATTAAAAAGCATCTGCTCAGCAAAGCATTCTGACCAGAAAAGCAAGAAGGCATTATTTAACTACAGGTTTTATCTAATGATGAAAATATTATAGTGCCATATATTACATTAGTGATGATACCTCCTCATCTTAAACAGTTCTGTTCCCTTCATTTAGAAAATATAAGTCAAGTTCAAAGAGTGCAAGAAGAAATGCTAAAGACTTGGAAGATTTCCATATGAAAAGAGACTGCTTGGACTATTCCAACTTTAGATAAGGAAAAAAGCTGAATTTCATTCACTAATGAATGGTATGGGAAAAGAGAAAAAATGATCTTCCGAAATACTCTGTGTGGTACTGCTAACAGAATAAGGAGGAGGCACCAATATAAATTCAAATAACCTTTTTATGTCAAGCACCATTAAAACTCAGATGAAGTACTTTTGATCTGGAAACTCATTACTACAATAAAGCAATTTGTGCCTGAGAATTTAGCGAGATTCCAAAGAGAGTTCCCTCCTCTTCCCACAGACACTTGCACCCAGACAATGCCAACTGTCACAAATTCTTCTCAAATTCTCAATCCTCTCGGAGACTCTGAGACTCTTTCTTGAGCCTGAGCTCGCACTGCTAATGTACCACTGAAACTGGGATTTTAGACGACGCACTTGACAACACATTTTTTTCTGTGAAACATCCAGAAATGCTTCTGTAATATCAACCCTAGTAAATCTAGGCTGCTGTTATCCACCTGTGAGTTTAGCTACCAATGTTACAATTAAGGTGTGTAAAATTCAATGCACATGCACATCCTTAATTCAAGCAATTTCAGTTAATCCCTAACCTCCAACTACCTCAAGAAAAAAAGATCCATCACACTCCAACTCCAGATGCAGCCCTGAGCCTGAGGGTAGAGCCAGCCACAAGCTTGGGGACTCTCAAAAGCACTTTGTGGGAAGTCCAGTGGTTGCTGTAGGTTCTGCAGGGGACAGCTTCACTGCATTCCAAGTGGCCTCAAAGCCTACCTCATGGTGAAATTCACCCTCAGGTCTAGATGTTGATTCTGAGGAGTGAGCTTAGGGCCAGATGCAGGGCAAATTAGTACACTTGAGATCTACTACCAACATGCCCTGCATTTAGACGTGCTCCAGCTGCACAGGGAATGGACTTGGTGGGTGATGAGAGTGATGTCAGTCAGACAAGATGGTCCAAAGTGCTACCTGGAAGTTTTAATTTGTCCCCTGCTGTCAAGGCAGAAGAAATCCATGGGTGGCTGAAGTTCAGCTTCTCTTCCAGAGCTCCATGGCCTGGAGCTGGATCCCAGGAGAACTCTAAAACTCAGGTGTTCCCCAAACTAGATGGCTCAGGTAGAGCATAAACAGCAACAAAAAGTCCTCTCCTTGCGGGTGGAATTGCTCCAGAGCTCTGAAGTGATGAGTAAAGGCAGTGACAAGGACAGTGAGGATTCCACAAGAAAGTCTCAAGCATTATGATCCGTACCAAAATTCCAAGCTAGATAAGAATCTTCTTATTTGCAAATTTCCCCATGTTGTTCCTAGACAATCTTTAAGTTTTAGTACTAGAGATTTTATTTCTCAAAGAGAAATCCACACCTCACAGGACCAAAAAGCTACACTGACAACACATTTCAAACCTCATTTTCCTTCCTGCCAATCTACTGGCTACAAAAGACACGCTCCTTCCCTGGGAGTACTCCCAAGCCCTTCGAATGAGCAACGGTTTAGTGTTTTGGTTCTTTTTTTTTTAATTTCTTTTTTTTTGTTTTGTTTGGTTTGTTGGTTTTTTCCTCTTTTGCGAGTACCCACTCATTTTCAAGACATTGATCTCACACCTCAACAACACAATTTCAGTATTTCAGTTTAAAGCAAGGCAGATCATCTCATAACACTCACCATACGGAGGATGGCACAGGAGGTTCTTCCCAACCTTACATCTGCAATGTGACTGTGGAGAAAAAAATTTCGTGTCCCATCCAGCTCTGAGCCCCTGACAAACTTCCTCGAGCTAGTAAAATTGTGCAACATTTAGAAACCTTTACAGACCTTTTGTTCTCAAATATCTTAAGTGGATACAATTTCCATGTATTTATATATTTTTATACAGATGGGGAAGAAACCATCATTTGTTATTAATATAAGGAGAAATTATCATGAAGGAGCAAAATGCAAATTAAAATATGGTCTTTGTAGGCAAGCTCCCAGAGGCAACCCTGGTTAGGAACCTATGGCAAGAGGCAAAAAAGGGCAAAACAAAGGCAAGGACAGAGACCAGCCAGGCTGTGACGCTCTGCCCACCTCTGTCTTCAGTTTGAGAAATATTTCCCCCAGGCCAGAGCTTAGACATTTTGGGCATCACTGTCCCTGGCCTTTGCTTCCTCCCAGAACAAGGAGGATGAGCACAAAAGGCTGTGAAGGAAACACTGGCCAAGTGTCCTGAAGACATCAGGGAGAGCAGCATCTGAGTCAGCCTGTTGGGTTTGCCACCATGCTGTTTCCAACTGGGTAGTATTGAAACCAGTCTTGAACAGGAGCCACTCCCTTTGCCTTTTACTAAAACACCTGCCTCTAAGAGATGAAGTCATTAATTTAAATCTTGTCTGAGCTTAATTATTTTGAAACGAAAGTTCACTCTCAGCGAAACTTAATTTCATTGTCAAGGAGCAAGGGAAGGGGAACATACAATCTCAGAGGAGGGGACTGCTACTGGGGACTCGAAACACTTCTGCCACCAAATTGCATGTCCCTCTTAATGCAGAAAGTTTTGAGAGTTTTAAAAGCAAAACTGACAAAATATCTCTTATCTTATACTCTGTCTGTTATATTTTACAGATTTCAGGAATTTGTTATTGACTACTTGGCACTATCCAATCAAAGTTTGGGGTTTGAAACATTTAGTGCATTAAGACTACACCTACACTGCAACTAAAATGTCTGTTTCCTTGGAAATTCCGTAATTTCAAACTCAATTTTCACTCCAGTGTGCAGTGAAATGTCATATTTAGAAATTCAGCACAAAATGAGATGTTTAAAAAGTTTTTTAAAAGTTATTTGAAACATTTTGTTGTCATTTTGACAGGCTTCTTTTATATTCTTATTGTAATTTATTACATCAAGAGATAATTTTCACAGCAAAAATTATTTTGAAAGCAAAAATGGAAATGTGAAGTTCTTGTCATTTTAAAATGGAACACTTCAGCCTTATTTGCATGTTTGACTTTGCATTCAGAATATAATGGGCAAAATCTGGTGAAAGCTTAGATTTCAATAAAACATCATTTTCTAAGAGGAAAATGTATAAGAACAATGCCCAGGTACACCATGACTCTGTACTGACTCATTCCTGGTCCTCCCTTCAATCCCTTGCCTTAGCTTTGATTTCACTTCAGCGAACGTACAAGGTGGACAAGCCCTCCTTGGAGTTACCTGGGTGATGTTCACCTCCAATCTTACATGTACTGAGCAACCACCAGTGATGATCACAAGGTTTTGATCACCTCAGAGCAGCTCTGAGCTGGGAATGAAACATCTCTCACGCTCAGCTGGATAGTTTGAGATGCCCTGGGGAGGTGGGTGGAAGAGAGTGGGGTGGAGGATGTAAATCTGCTCACATTAGGGCTGGCTTGCACTTCTATCAATCCTTGCTGAAGAAAACCTAAAAAAAAAAAGTCACTTTAATATTATACATTTCCACCACTGACTATTGCTTTTTTATTCAGACATCACAGGTGTGACAGAAAGTTGTTTCTTCAAGCTTGCTGTAGTCCAAACTCTCTTTTTAAGAGCAACAACCCATGCTATCCTAATTAAAGAGGTGAAAAATGAAGTGCATACTTAGAAGATCCTTAGAATTGCTGACATTTTTATCTTACTTCAGTTAATGAAAGGCACTCTCACTGTTCCTGCTTTACAGCTTCTCTGGACCATGTTTTCATTATGGTGGCAAACCAGCCACACAATTTACTTCTATATAAACTGCATATCTTGACTTTGCAGGCTCTGAACCTGGCATGATTTTGCTAAATCCTTCTGAGAACTTCATTCCCACAAATATCTGCCTGCAGTAACCCCCCAGAGAATGCCTTCTGCTACTAACAAATGGGCTCACAGGGAAGAACAACAATTGATTCCTCTCCAGATGAGGTTCTCCTGACACCAACCATCTCTCAGCAAGACGAGGACCACTGCTCTTCTGTCTCCTTGCAGGGAGGAAAGTCACAGCCCAGGTGACAAGTTTGGTGAAGAGTAAGGTAATCAACTCACCCATGATCTTTTCAGCCAGGAAAATAAGAGGTAGACAGCAGATGCTAAGTGAGGCTGGGGCTTCAAAGCTCCCTCTCCACAGCACACTTCTGCCACCTGTGTCACCCCCAAAATAGGCTTTTTTCCTTTTCTATTTCTCTACATCTGGAAAAATAAAAAGTTAACTTTCCCAGGCTTTTGTGGTGCTTGAATCCTTTAAGGAGACATGCGTTTTCAAAAACGAAGAGCCCTTTTAAAGAATGCAATGCTAAAAATGCAGGTATACAGGATCCACACATATCACTGAACACTTGACCTTCGCATTAATGCTTCTCCCCACACCCCAAAATGTACAGGCATCCAGTATAACTTCATGCCGCGGGTGCTATTCTTCTCTCTGTGCAATGAACCAGAATGCCTCTCCATCAGCTCCTGCCTCACCTCAGCATTCGCCTTCCCAACCATCTCCCTTCATTATCCCTCTCTTAACCATTTGCTTGCTGGGGGGTGCAAAGCACCATGGCCAAATCCAGACCATGCCTTCAATGTCAATATTTGTAAAAGGCAGGGTGTCTAGTCTGGGTTTCAGTGTGATCCAGCAGAGAAAGAGGGGGCACTTGTAAAACTGAGGAAACTGCTGGGGTTATAGGTCACAGCTTTCAGTGAAAGCTCAGGGTCTGGTTTCAAGACCTCCACCAGTACACGGTGCTCCTGTGTCCACCAACAAGTGCATCGCACAGATGCTTGTGCCCAGGATGAGACCAGCCCTTTCTGCAAAGATGGCTTTGAAATGCACCTGTAAACAAGTTCATTTCATCTGTGGGATTGTGAGCTGACAGAAAACCAGCCATTTGTACCATTTTCTTTCAGAAAAGTCCTTTGGACTCTTAATCAGTTATGGGATTTAGTCGCATTATTTACGAACCGAAAGGAGGATAAAGAGCCACCCAGCAGGTCCTTGGTGAGACAATGCAGAGCCCCTCCTCACGCTGGCTGAACTGCGTCAGCGCTCACCTTTCAGAGCTCTCCTGTTGCAGAGGTGTGACACCCAAACATACATACCTGCCTTTGATAGTCAGCGGCTCAGAAGCTGAGCTGAGTAAATTAACACCATTATGAAACGGTTCTCGGGGTTTCTGCAAAGTTTAGGTGTAATTTCTCATAAAGGAAAGGTGGGCACGACTGATGGGAACACATTCCTGCTCCCCACCTTCAAATCAAGTGACTCTTCTACCAAGAAATGACCATGATAAAAAACGCTGGAGCTGTGACCAGTGACAGTGGGAACATCTCCTCTGCCTTGTAACTCACCTCCTTGCGTTGTCCCAAGGCAGATGGAGAAGGTTTTCATGGTTTACCCAGTGAAGCCCCCCCAGCAGAGACCAGGTGCAGGGCTGTGGGTTGTGGTCCCAATTCGCAGTGCAAGGCAGCTGACCCACAGTCTCCCAGTCTGTTCCCAGCTGATGATGTCCCATGTTGCCAGGCAAGCAATACCATCTCATGGCAAAACATGTTAATTGGCCTCCAATGCAGCTCTTGCTCCATGGCAAACCCTGGAGTGGAAGAGAAGACTCTTGTCAATACCTAATGCCCTATTTTTTTCTTTTTCAAAGATCAATTGAGAATGAAACATTCATCCTGCATCCCAGATATTCAAATCCCCAGGTCACTGAATGTGTCCTGAGGAACCTCTAGACAGACCACACCACAGTTTCACCCTTCCAAGCCGCAGTGCAATGAATTCTATGAGATTATCTTTGCTCTACAAATGCAAATTTGATATCCTTTTGTGTTACGGGGGTAGGTACTGCAGAACCAACCCTACCAGAGACTTTTGTGATCTCCCATGTTCAGCAGCAATATCATTATTACCCTTTGAATGGCTTGGAGAAAACAAGGTCTCAGGAGCCATTTATGGCTGATGGTGCTGCTAGTCCACATCAAGTTTCAAATAGCAGGTAAGAAATTATCTCAATAATTTCCTTTAATTTGTTAACTAGTCATACTGGAAATCTACAATCAAATTATTTTTCTTTTACCAAAACTTTCCAGCATAATCATTTTCTTAAGGTATTTGCCCATATGCATTAAAAAAAATAAATTAAAAATAGATCAAGAAATTAATTTCTTGATGGCAGCAAATGAATGCAACTTTGCACACAGCTTCCTTGTAACTTCTTTTCTGATAGAAGAGTTAAAAATTAATTACAAAATTAGTGCAGGAAAAATTCATCAACAAAACCCCACTGTTTGGCAATCAGCTATTAAGTAGGCAGAAAAGAGTAAAACTACATGCAATGTTGTAGGAAAGGCTTAGGGATTTGTGATAGGCTGATGCATGTTATGAATAAATGTTTATGGTTTACCAAAAAAGCAGGAAGGAGCATTTAAATATTTTAATCAAGGAACAATTTACTTCAAAAACCTTTCAACCTTGAACAATATTCCCATCTGTGATTCCTTTTAAATACTTAGTAGTAAACTTTTGGAAGTTTGGTGCTTGAATGTCATGTTTACATATATACTGAGGGGTAAGATTAAATAAATCTTTCAATTTTGATCAGACATGTGAGTTAAAAAGTTTCATGGAAATATCTAGAAGCAGATTTTTTCAAATCAGTATTTGAACTCAGTGTTGCTCATGGCATTTCATTTCAAGGTTGCCATCAGCATCTTGTAAAGTACTAAGATTATTAAAATCATTATTGTTGTAATGTAATTAATCCTGAAATGAAATCTACAAAGACTCTTAAAGAAACTATATTTTGCATATTGGAGCCCTGGTAATGCATCAACACATGGTATCTTTACTGTCTTCCTACTGTAAGAGCATTGTCTCACTGTTGTGAGACAGTGTCCTGAGGGACAACATGGATCTAGACTCAGAGAGGTCCCTAGAGCCATCCTCCTGGGAAGTCCTTGACAGCATTTCTGGGACCTGGAGCAGAACTAAAGGCGCCTGAAGGTCCATTGCCTTCAGTCATGTTTCCAAGAAAGTCCCTCGGACATATTCTTGCTCCTCAGATGCTGAAAGGAGCATCTACCAGATGCCAAGCCCAATGGCTTTGTGGAGTTATGCTGTCAAAGTAATGGTGCACAGGGGAATCAAAAATCAGCGTTAGGGATGTTTTCTCCCCAAAGGTCTAATGCTGGGGGAACTGAGATGTTCTAGTTGGAGATATTAGGTTAGAAAGGAAACTAAAGGGATTCTCAAGTTCTTTCTTAAATTAGTCTATACCTCCAGGCAAAAGAAATCATCCACTGACAAGGAGAAAAGACAATTCCCAGCAAGCACAAGCCTACTAACCTCTGGCTTGCTTTTCCCAGAGTCGTTCCACCTTGAAATGAGTTCACTTAAGCCCAGAAACAGCCACAGACCCAGAGCTGAATAAGGAAGCCAGATAACAAAAGATTCCTAATCCTTCTGTTGTCTCCTTTGTTATTAAATCTCTTAATGTTTGCTCAGTGAATCGGTCACATAACTCCCCTGACCTCGGGATGGTCACTAGAGCATTAAGGAAAAAAACCTCCTTACTGTTGGGACTGGGCCAAATCCTCCACCTCTGAGAGAGGCAAAGACTGCCCTTCTCATGGGTTGCATCGTGGGCACCACTGTGTCTCTGGCACAGGCTCTGAAAACTGAATTTGCATAGGATTTAGACACAGAAATCCTGGCCTATTTTCCTAACAATCCCTGTTCTACTGCATTTTTACCCTTCCCTTCAACAACAGCCTGATGTTCAGAGCATTTGCCCCATAATTAAGAAACATGGGTTCATCTGCTTGTATGAGAAGAATTAAAGCTGTTTTGCTCGTCTCTGAAATCTCCCAAACTATAATAAAGGAACTTGGACCTTCTCCCAAGAGAGAAGAGTGGCAGATGCATTACTTGTATCTGCATGACTGTTGTAATGATCATTCACGTTAGCTTCGTCTGCAATAATTTTATCTTTATGTAAGAATTTCACACAGTAGTGTGGCTTTTTTTTAAATGCTTCTTCTCACTGCAGAGCAGATAATAGCACTAAATGTACTGGGAAAGGGAAATTAGTACAGTCAGAAGCACGTACACTAGGAAGGACATCTATGTCTGCAAAGCCATGGCCCAAAGGAGTTGAAGGAACAGTCCTTGCCTCCAGCTAAAGTGGTCCTTACTGGGTCTAAACATGCCCTGGTAAAATATCATTATTTATCTGTGTTGCTTAGCTGATGACACCAACACAATTCATTGCAATTTTGGATTCTTTCCTGCTGACCCCAAGGCATTAAGTGGTTGGAAAGGACTGTGCACCTCTTTTGTAGACTGTTGGGTCTCTGCTGAGCCAGCCCTTGGCCTGGGGAAGAAAAGTCTCAGACAATTTGTTAACAACAGCACAGAAGATGGATTATTTCTCATCTACTTTAAAATTTATAGAAAATTTATAGAAGCAGCTTCTTTTTTGGGGCCCCATAATCTTTAGATCTCAGGCAAAACAAAGATGTAACGGCAAGATTCAATGGAAGCTTAATGCAAGACAAGTTCTTGAATTTATAACATTGCAGTTTTGTGATGATTACCTTCTTTCCTCTGAAGGGAAAGACTGGACCAATATAAGCTTTTCTTGTTTTGTTTTCCTTGGTTTGTTTTCATAACTGAACAACTGTTTTCAGATGCCATTTATATTACCAGCTATGCAATCAATGCATGCACAAATTTCCTTAAAACTAAGAAAAAGAAAAAAAAAAAGAGTAGATCTTGTGCTTCCATTCCAGATATATATTAAAAAAAAAGCCAAAACTTCTAGAGTTTGAAGGTGTATTTTAGCCAAAGCATCTAGTAGGTTTTGCTTTGTTCTTTTTCAGTCAGCCTGCTAAAAATACAGCATTGTGTTCTGTGCTTTTCATGACTAATTTCAAAGTAAATACATGTAACTGGATAAAATAAAGGGTAATACAGAACCTGAGTGTTTTATCACCAACTTTTTTTAAAGCTTGTGGTCTGAAACAGAAGAAACATAGTTGATGACTCCGAGGGAAGAGATTTGCTTGGACTAACTTCTGTTTCTATGAGCGGAAGTCTAAGACTAATGTGATATAAGGCAGATTGCTGTTCAACCAGAGAGGAACAAACATCCTTTGATAGTGCTTTTATCCCCCAAGTAAATAATGCTAAGGGACTGCAAGGAAGCCTTTAATACATTTCCTGCTTCTTTCTTGGATCATTTCCACATTAGAAACTCTCTTCTTCTTTGAACTGAACTTATATTTCATTTAATTAGGTTAAAAAAATAAACTTTTAGAAAATGGTAAATGGGAGATTAAAACATACAAAACACATCTATTGACTAATTGCTTTTTTCATACTTTTAAAGCCTGTTATTGCTAAATTATTGTCTATTATAAGAACTGCAAGAGGCAAGAAAGAGAAGTCTATATATTAATTTCAAAAAAGGCATAGCTAGAAGAATTTCTTCAATACTAAGAAGAAACCTTACATGTGGAGAATGCACTACTTTCTATATTAATTTATTCTCAGACTTGCACCAGCTGAGCTGTATGAACAACACTTGACCAAGACAAGCCTTAGAACAGCATGAGAAGAACATGAAGCACAAGTACTAAAAATTGACATAGATTCAGGAGTCTGATATAGATAAGGATAATGGGTCTCCATGGTGGCCTACAATATAAGGTTTTGCTGCTTTCATTATCCACAATTTTGCACTTAAATCCCTCAAATCTCTATGTGACACTGCAGTCTCTGCAGACTCAGACTGGTGGTTAGAGACCACCAATGCTGTGATCAACTATGGTGGGGCTGATACTCCAACCCACCGCTCGCTCTATCCCAACACCTTCATCAGATCCACTCAGAGCCCAATGAGACCTTGAAACAGTCATGTAGGCGTTGAAGAAGTTCTAGTTTTAGCCCACTGAGAGTTAAAAATAGGCTGAGGAACTAGGAAGGGATGCAGAACAGAAGCCAAACCACAACATGAAGCTTCTGTGCCACCGAGTTGTGCGCAGATGTCCCACCCGTTGGCAGGCAGGCAGCAGAGCTCTGCGTGGTACGGAGGTGCCAGTGTGGGCCCAGCACAACCATCAGCACATTGACTGCTTGACTTACAGCTCCTCCTCCAAGACGGGAGAAGGCTCCTGAGAAGAATGCTGTAGGGAAGTTCAAACTGTGTGCATTCTGCCCCTAATACCATTCAGATTAAAAAATCACTCCTTTTTTTTTCTTTTCTTTTTTTTTTTTTTTTTCTTGAGACAAGAGGTAATGGAAGAGCTAGAAGCCTAAAATAATAGGACAAGTTCACAACCAGCTTTAGTAAAACATATTTCCCATCTAAAATAATGCCAGTTTTCAGCTCCTCAAAGAAATGGTATTCCTTGCATTCACAATTAGGTTGAAGAGATCAGGTGGAGCAAAACAAAGCAGCAGGGAATCAGGACATGGAAAATAAATGCATCTCTCAGTAAGTGCTATCAGAATGTAAGAAAGCAAGTAAAACCATCTGAGAAACATTACCAAATATTCAAAGATGAGGGGAAGTACACCCATATGCTGAAAAGTGGAGTGATATGAAACAAAGGAGGACACTCTCTCACATTCAGTAGTGACACAGCTCCCTCTGCAATTAAACTCTCAGAACTGAAGCAACAATCCCTTGGTTAACTACCACGATGGAAAGCAGACACTTCCTTTCTGAACACAGCCACTGCTGAGCTGACCACACTCGTAATGCCTTCAGCCAGCACAGACCACCTTCGTCATCCCAGCAAGACAACTGGGTGGTGCTGAGCATTCCCATTCCCATTCGAGAGAGAGCCCAGCTCTGCAGGGGTAGCATCTTCTGAAAACAACATAGTTATTATTCCATACCCAGTAAGAACTGGACTTTCGTGGGAGGACACAAAAATAAACAGATGTTGCAATCAATTGTCCTCATGAGCTGGAGAATTATGCTGAAAAATATGTTTATTAATTCAATTCTGCTAAACACCTATATGGAATGATGTTAAGGCAGGTAAATCTTGCCTCTGTAGCCATAAAGTAGTCCTCTTCCGAGTGTATTATTTCTTATGTACCATTTACAAATTATGTTGTTATTTTTTAGGGCTAATTTCCATTATTTGGTTTGCAGAAGTTGTAGAAACAGTGAAAAATATATATATATATATAAATCAACATTTCATTCTAAGTATATTTGTACAGGAAAATATACAAGAACTCACCTCCAGAAACTCCCTAAAGAGAGGCTAAAAGCCTAACTCAGAGAATGGTCTATGTTTAGACCCATTCTGAATGACAGTACTATTGTACAAAGGAGCCATCTCTCTGATTCCCCTGTCAATTTAGAGTAGCCCAGCCTTCTTTTAAACTATATTACAGGGCAGATCTGATTTTTCTGTTGTGTGCTTGTCAGGTACAGACTAAGCCTGGAGTGGCTACTGCATCAGCTCTTACAACCTGGTATTTTTTATTTCATTGCAACAGACTAGAAGGATCCAGCTAATATAATGATGTCACAAATGGAAGACTGCATTTTGAACTCTGCTGTTATAACTCATTAGACAAAGCATTCTTACATTAATTATTCCAGATGATGGGAAAAAAAATAATTTAATATTCTATACAAAAGATGTCAAAGTTAATGATTCAATCAGGAGAAAAAACTAGTGGAAAAAACCCTCAATATGACAGAAGTTTTCATATTAAATGAATAAAAAGAATTAAAGATTTAAGAATTGAAGAACTGACAATGGCACCTACAGAAACTCAACCTCCCACATTTGTACAATAATAAGGTTGTATTTTACATAGAGTTTTTTCAAGTAAACAGACCTTTACTCTTCCACATTATATTTCTCCAAAGAAATTCACCAAGACCTACATTTATACCACAAAATGCTTGAAAAAAACACCCCTTCAAACATGAAGCTTATTCCAGGGGGTGGTGTGAAAATCAGCCTGTTCAACGCCAGCATGTGTGTCACCCAATCTGTACCTTGGCACTCTGCCTTCAGGCACTGTGCACAAGAGCCAGGCATAGGTTGATATTTTAAGCTATAATTCATCCCACCATCTCCGTACTATAGGACTTGTATGTCGAGTTTAATGAAGACAGTTTTTTCTATCAAATCTGACGATCTCTTTTGCCATGAGCTTAGGAAACACCATATTAAATTCACTGAGGGGAGCACCCTAACCTACGAATTGTGTGTTGTCTGTAAACCTAAGTTTCTCACTCTTACTTAATATTCTTAACTACGCAATCACCAGTAGGATCCTAATTTAAGATGGATGCATTTAGTAGGGCACTTGAAATATGTTTAAGTAGGTAGGTATTGAAGCCTCACTCATAATTGTAGAATCCTAGAATCACAGACTGTCTTGGGTTGGAAGGGATCTACAAGCTCACCCAGTCCTACCCCGTGCTCTGGGCAGGGACACCTCCCACCAGACCAGGTTGCTCCAAACCCCCTCCAACCTGCCCTTGAACCCCTCCAGGGATGGGGCAGCCACAGCTTCTCTGGGCAACCTGGGCCAGGCTCTCACCACACTCAGAGTGAAAAGTCAGGTGCTTAAGACTGGGCTTTGGCAGAGGGACAATCACAACCCAGTGCATTGCCTCATCCCCAGCCCATCTCCATCTGCCATAATGTCAGTCATGCATTAGGGAGATCAAGAACCAAGCTCTGGTTTTCAAAAGGAAACATGGGGTTTGCAAGGTCCCTTGAATTTTTAGGTAAGCTTGTAAAAACTAGACATAAAATGCTACCAAAAGACCTAAGTATAAAGTCCAACTCAGCTTTGGTTCCTTGTTGCCTTTTCCGTATGGTAAATGTTTGCCCCTTTCATTATGAATTGCTCCAACAAAGCCCAAATACCTTGTATTTCATTGCTGCACGGTGACAAGGGCTGACCTCTCCCTCCACTCTTACTACAAAGGCTTTTGTGTTTTACATGTTGCTAGGAGGGAAGACATGGAAGGACTGTACCTTGTTAGCTTTTCCTTTGCCTCCTTCATGCCCCAAGGTGCTCCGAATAACTGTAGGCTCTGCCCCTTTGGCAGCCTCTACAAGAAAGAATAGATTCAATGCAGAATTTAATCTGTAGTTAAACAGAGAGACAGGATGTCATGGTCAGATGGTCACATAGGAGAGTTTTAAATACTCTCCTATGAAATTGCAACAATACCAGGTGTAACTAAAAGACTGTTGAATTTATACTGTAAATGGGAGCACAATCCAGTGCAGTCCAGTTCCCTTTGTCTACCAGCAGCAAACACCTCAGGAAAAACCACACCACACTCATAAAGGTGCAAGCAAAGAACAACCTCTCCTCAAACAAACTGCGTGTCTCGTTTTAAAAATACCAAGATTTTAATATTTTATGATTCCTTGCTCTTGTCCTTTATTCCCAAATGCTTTGCTACTTTATTTTATGAGGTGTAGGATGGCCTCTAGTGGCCCACATGATGTGCAAGGAGAGACCCTGTTCTGCTGGATTTAGCAGGGCTCGCACACAGCAAGGACACAGAGGTAAAGATGGGCCTTGCACAGAAAACAAACTGGATTGGTACTAAACAACCTCCAGACAACAACTCTGTCCTCATGTTAAGCAGTAAGTATAATACTAATGTGATGTATTTTTCATTCCAGAAACAAACAGAGTTTATTCCACTTTATAATTTTATTTATGACTTTTATGAAAGCCGTCTTTGCAAACCTGCTGCTTAATTAGGAGAGTAGGAACATGATCAGGTTAAAGGCACGCGGTTAGTGGTATTGCTTTGAGGTCAGTGATCTCATTTTAGTCCCCAAAGGACACTTTTGAATACCTCCAGTCCATTGCTAGGACATTCAGCTCTCTGGCTACCTGAACATCACCTGAAGCAATGGCAAAAGGACAGTTAAAGTCCATCAGGTTCATTGAGACAACAGTGGAAATCAGGAGACAATGTGGTTCATACCTATGTAACAATAATATTGATTCATCCCCCCATTCCCACTACAAGAGCAGAAGGAGGGGCAATGTGCCTAGGACCACAGAGTTAGCAAATTTCTACCTTAAGGCTGGGCACTCTTTGAGGCTTATTTGATAATCACAAAACCACACAGGAGGGTTTTTCTTTGGTTGGGTTTGGTTTTTATTTATTAGCTATTTCCTTTATTTGAGCAAAAGGCAGTGTGAGGAATTGCTCCTGCAAACCCAAATCCTCTCCACTCATCATGTGAGAGGGCTGGGTGTAAGAGCGGTTGTGTGTCTCTCCTTCCACAGCTTAAGCAGTTAAATGCCACAACACATTTTCTCATGGTCAATAATGGTATCGTTGCTTTTGGAGACCTCCCTTGTTCCCAGTAAACTTCAGGCCAATAAACCCATTATTTTTAATTTTTTTTTTTTTTTAAATCCAAATGCTTTTCATTAATGTTGACACAAATCCATTTCTGCACAGAGGCTTAGAGGATATGGGTCCTCACAAACGTTCTAAATGCAACTACATTTTCACAACCGTAACTCAACCTACTGGGTCTACAGTCATCTTGCCCAGATAACAACAGCTTCTTAAACTAAGGACAGCTTTAAGGTGTGTCAGCAGCTCAGCTAACAGAGCAACATGCTTGTATTACCCCAGTAACTTCCATAACATTTGGAATTTGCTTGCAGAGGTAGCAGAGCTGCGAGGAGCCTGAAGCAATCTCTCATTTGGAAAAGTAGTCTCAAGGCAACAAAATGACCTGGAAACATTGCTCTCTGCAGTATTTTATACAGAATATATTCATGGTCTTGGCATTTTATTTCAACACATGCACAACAGGTAGGATGCACTTTGTGTTAATTATTTCATAGAATGCTTCAGGGAAATTGTATGGTTTTATAGTGAAGGAGGAAGATTTTTTTAAAGAGAAATGTGAATGTGTATCTATATGTCAAATCTATACATCTCAGTCTAACTATATTTAAGCTAGGACTAATCGTAGCAGAGTATATAAAAAAAATTCCTGGAAAGTATTTGGTAGTGTTAGGTTTATGGTTGCACTTGATCTTAAAGGTCTTTTCCAACCTAAGTGATTTTATGATTCTATACCTAATGTGGTTCAAGTAGCAGTAAGGCCCAAGTTATGGTGATAATTCAGCGGGTGATCTTTTAACTCTCAATGGGATTGTGCCCAAATTCCATTACTTGGGTAAACAGAGAAAAGTTAGGTCCAGCATTTTTTTACCCCAGACCACAAATACCTGATATCTGAGAGTTCAGCAGAAGAAAGAAAGTCTATCTACAATTTGCACACACTTAACCTGTCCTAATCCAGTTCAGCACGGCACAAACACTAAAATGTAGTCTGAGAATCCAAAAATTTGTGGTACAAGAAGAAACTTATAGAAAAAAGGGTTTCAATACGCATTGCATCATTTACAGATACTCTGCAAAACTACTGCAGAAGTCCAGAGGGTCCTTTATTAAAACTGCTATTTATCTACTGGGAGTGGGCAGATCAGGAGTCCTGGTTCAAAACTGAAAGATAATATCAAAAGAATACAAAGCATACTTAAATCTCAGAGAAAAAAACAAAAAAACCAAAAACAAACCCA
Organism: Scolopax mira; assembly: GCA_004320125.1. Classification (NCBI taxonomy): domain Eukaryota; kingdom Metazoa; phylum Chordata; class Aves; order Charadriiformes; family Scolopacidae; genus Scolopax; species Scolopax mira. Next base: position 5,427 of record BJBW01009453.1, on the reverse strand, counting down.
AACAAACCAAACTAAAAAACCCCCCAAACTAATCCATTTCTTAATTTTTGCTAAGTATTGACGCCTACTCATACCATCAGCAGGTGCAATCAGCATGGCACGCAGCACAAATGACCCAGCAGCTACAGGGACAATGCCACAGGATGCCAGGGTGCCGGGACCAGCAGCAGCTTCAGGGGAGAACCACATCCTGGGAACAACCAGAAAGACCACCCCAGAAGACCGAGTTTTACCTAGGCCACCTCTCCTCAGGCCAGGAGCTGCAGATGCAGTGGGCCACCGAGCCACCACCACCACAGTGGCACCCATGGAGACCTTCACCCACACCCCAAGGCCCATCATGACAGAAATGGCAGACACGCTGCTCTTCCCCATCCAGGAGGGCGCAGGAACTAACTCTCCACAGACAGCCCCCAGCACCTCAAGCCGCCCATCTTCACTGGCCCCAGACAGCTTGAGTGCCACAGACTGGGGTCTCCCACACACACCCCACCCTGCTGACGTGAGCGGCGGAGGGGGCCCTTCCGCAGCCACCATTTTGGCTCGGACAGATCTTGGGGTGCCAGGCCTGGGGGACATGGAGGAGCCTGGAGGAAGAACCGCAGTCCTCGGCCCCATGGGGTCACCTGGTCCCGCTCGCTCCATGAGAGCTGCCTTTGGCTGGACACCAACCTCCATGGTCACCATGGGGATGGCTGGTACTGCATGGTTGGGCACCACAGCTGCAGGTAAGAGTTTTTACATATTTATTGGGTAAGAGTGACTGGCTTTTTCTTTTCTCTCATTTCTTATTTTGAAACAGTTCATTTTGGGTAAGATGACCTTCTTTCAGAGATTTTTTTTCTCTCATGCCCCAGTGTCATCTGAAACGCGTTAATATTCTGTGTGATTCTGTAATATCCGTCATGATAGGGAGATTTTTGCATCATTTTCTGGAAGCTCTTCCTGTGTGTGATGTGTTATATATGTCTGTTTACTGCTTCAAAACTCTTTTTTGTGCTGTGGAATTATTTTTATTCGCCATTGTGGACGCAGAATTCCCCCGTTTCCAGTGAGCCCTCCAATGCTCCAGTCACTAAGCCCTTTAGAGCATGGGTTTGGGCTGCAGATTTATGCCCTTTGACAGGAAAGGGGTTTGAGCATTCAATCACAGAAAGCATTGTCCAAATTCTCTATTCTATTCATCCTTTTAACTTGATATTCCACCAATGTTGTGCTATGTTCTCCTACTGCTTGAATCAGAGATGGGGTTTGGGTAAGCTTGGCAAAGGAGCTGTTGAGAGGCTCTGCTCAGACAATAGCAAAAAATGTAAACAATACCCTAATCCAGAAATAAACGAAAATAAAATAGTATGTAAATAGGGGAAATTACTTCCTTCCACAGCCCTTAACTGGTTTGTGTTCAAAATGCAGTTCTGCATTAATACCAGCAGAAGGAAGTATTCAGTTACAAAACAGCCTGGTAAAACCTGATAAATTGATCATAATTTACTACAGTGAGTATTCATTAACATAGGACAGTCGAAGAATGAAATTTATTATGAATTGATTTTCAGGATGTTTAGAAAAGTGATTTTACACTAAGGTTGCCTTGGCCACACCAGCAGAAGTGCCAAGTATTATTCATGTTTCAGAACTGAAGTTCTCTTAAGAAAGTTCATTCCTGGTTAAAATGGCAGGCTTAACAAAGAAATTATCAACAGCCTTTCCAAAGGTGCTGCATTCTTTCCAAAGTAGTCAGGCCTTCCCCTTCACTTTCATTTACACATGCAAAATAAGGAGTGTCCATAACTAGGGGTTCCTCCCGGCAGGTACAAACACCCAAGTGCTGCTTAAAAGGAAACGGTGTTTGGCTTATGTAAACGGTACTAGAGAGACATCATGAAAGTAACACTTTGTGGGGTTTTTTTTTGAGGGATCTGTTCTCATCCCATGTAGCGATCATTGCCTTTATATCACAAAAATGTTTGTGCCAGTACCTATTTCTATGAGTAGATTTTGCTTGCAAATTTTATTACTTTCTTACAGCACCAGGCCTGTCCCTTGGTGTATGTGTCTGTGCAGCTCTTCCATCTAGGATTTCAATACTCAATGGACTCAATGGACAATAAGGAGGCTCCACTGGCTGTTTGTACTTAAAAGTGAAAACTGGGGGTTTGTGCCTCTTTGCATACACCTTTAAGATGCTCAGATTTATTCACAAAGCTCCTTTGTTTTGATTTTATTTACCTCCATGTTTTTTAATATTACATCTCTCTTTCTCTCCAAATGACTCCACACCAAGGTGGGAGGATTCCACACACAACCCCTCCCGTTCTTAATTCTTTTTATGCATAAAGATAAAGCAAAAGCAAGATTGTGTTAAAACCAGTTGCTAATCAAGCAGAAATGAATTGTGAATTGCAGATTGTTTCTCCCTTACTAACACTTGAGGAAAGGTCAAGGATGTGCGTTCAACTTACCTAACTGCTTGCACAACCAGGCAAGAACACACACACGTCAGTCCCTCAGACCATGATATATGCGCTTGCCGTAAATTCAGAAACTTTGGGAGGAACTTTTAATCTCTATATATTATCCAACAAGTACAAACCAAGACATTAAGAGTATCTTTGTATTGCGTAAAAAAAATGGAAATTGCATTTTACAGAGAACGAATATTTATGTGAATGAATGCAGGCTTCTCAACTATATATCTATTCAAGTAGGAAACCTGAATTCACCTAAGTCATAAATGCATCAGTCAGGGTTTATTAGTTCTTTACCTATGAAAAAAGCATTTTTCATGTAAACTCTCTCAAGCTTTTACAGAAGAACTCTGGATATTCAAAGCAGAACTGTGCCCTGCCAGTTGTACAATACAGCAAATATAACATGATTTTTCAATCCAATCAAACTCAACATTTCACTAATACTCATAATCCATCTGATTAAATGATAATTGTATGCTAGAGACTTTCTAGATCATACAAACATCTACTTTTCTAGGCCTTGTTAATTACTCTTTGTAATTTGAAAATTTGAAAACTCTAAACCTAGAACTGAGTTGTTAATAAAGCCTCTCCATCAGGAAATGGGCATTAAAAAGGTGTTGGCCCTTTCCCTAGCCAAAACACATGCTTTACTGAGAACTGACAACTAGAATCTAACAGAAAATGCAGATAAGAATTTTTTTTTTTTTTTGTGGTCCATCTTGAACAAGATCCATTCAGCCGCAATGGTAGATATCCCAGGGGACCACTAAGCAAAGTTGTCTCTTTGCTGTTATGGTAAAAAGATATGGGCTTGGCCACAAGGAATTTGTACCGTTCAGCTAGGAAGGATGGGGTCAATTAATTTTTTCTTAACAATCAAACTCAGCCTTTATTAATAGCACAGATTCACAAAATAGCAGCAGAAAATATTTTCTGATTATTCATTAAAAAGTTGTAATTCCAAAATGTAAAACTCAGCACCACTTCTGTCTTCCTTTCTGTTACGTATCCACCCTGAACTTAAATATCTAAGTGATGAATGTATGATTGTTGCCTTCTTAAGGGTGTAGACTAGTCCCCGTTCCTGATCATTTCATGCTCAGATTAATGCACACTGACCTTTTCAAGCAGCAGTTTCTTATTTACCTTACCTAGAGGGAAAGTACCATATTCTAATTTTAAAATCCTTGGGCTGTAAGGTACAAGCAGGTGTGTCACTCACAAAACCCTCAATGAAGCACTGGCATTATGCAAGGTGCTTTAGTTTAAGAACATTTCGCATTGGCCATCAGACTCATCTTTTTCTCTTGGTTGTGAGAGTTATTGCCATCTTACCAAGAGTGCAGCAGATACTAAAGAGAATTTTGGACTCAGCTGGTAGAACTATAATCTTTTAAGAAAAAAGGATGGACTGGACAACAAATTTACCTCGACGTAAACAGAAGTTTATATATATTATCATAGCATTATGCTGCTTTTCAGGTAAGTTTAATTTATTTGATACTTTGACGGAAAAACTTTGTCAGTATATTCTGCAAAAGTTTACATATTTTTCAAATGAAGTTACTACCACTAAAAACTATAACCAAAGACAATGTATTTTATTTGTATTCCTGTAAGTACTTCAACAATACTGTTGATTAAATTTATTCAGAATTTACCTTGTGGTACAAGTGAAAAACCCTTTGCCATACACTTTTGAGTGGCATCACACTGATCCTGCTCATTGCCTTGTCTTTTCTTAGAACTCACAGTTACTCAAGTTTTCATCAGTTAAAAGGAGAAAATAACAGAGAGGAAGACATGGTTTTCCAGCTTTTGTGGATATAAATAGGGTTGTAATAACAAAAGCTGAGCTGAGATGATTTTAGTTAGCAAAACCCAGATTATAATCTGTTACATGTCTTTTGAGTAACCAAAATTAATTTCTTATGGTTTATTAAAAGAATGAGTGAAATGTTAATATTTACTTGATAAAGTGCATATGTACAATCCTTAGTTAAGTTTTTAATTCATAAAAAGTGGAAAAAAATCCAGAGCATATTTTTTTATAGATTTTTTTTCTAGAAAACAATCAAGCTAGAAATATTTTAATAAATTTACAATGCTTTCAAATTGCATATTTTTTACCCGTGAAGAAATGGTATCTGAAAACAAAAAATGACATTTTCAATATCAACAAAAGGACATAGATCTCAGGGTGTGGAAGTGACTATCATTTCAAGTCACTGAAATGATATTTCTTATAAAATGAAAATTAGCTTTGTAAGTACCTCTGAATCTAAAATCTAGAAGGCATTTAATAATCTAAAAGTTCAAGACTTTTTTAAAATTCAAGTTTGAATGACTTGATTTCAGTATGGAAAACATCTTTGTGGTAGTGGTTACTCAAAGCAGTATAAATCTCATTTTCTAAAACAAATAAGACATTTAAGAGTTTAAGTCACTGGGCTTACAGAGCTGTCCAAGCACAGAAAGAGAATTAATTCAAATTAATCGAGAAGAAGTTTCAAGTGTATTTGTAAAAACATATAAACCCCCTTTGTTCAAACCACCGGTAGCTTAATTGCTATTAGTTAGTTTTTAAATGAAAGTAATTAAGGCTGTTTTAATTCTGAATTAGTGGGGAAACACAGGAGCTAAACATTGCTTTATCATAGAATCATAGAATCATCTGGGCCGGAAGGGACCTCCAAAGGCCATCTAGTCTGACCCCCCTGCAGTCACAGGGACACCCCCAACTAGACCAGGTTGCCCAGAGCCTTGTTGAGCCTCCCCTTGAATGCCTCCAGGGAAGGGGCCTCAACCACCT
>BJBW01009451.1:0-38883 GCA_004320125.1 Scolopax mira | reverse complement strand
TGTGCTTGAGGAACCTCACTTGGATTCCAGACTTCTTTCCCTGAGCCTCAGCAACACTTTCCCTGTAGGAAAGCTGCGGTTTGTGAAGCAGAGAGGCCCCGTTAGTCAATCAAAAGATTTTAACACACCTTGTTTTTTTCTATCTCAACCAAGCTCAGAGGCAGATGTCATTGGAGATCCTTGGAGCAGATCAAGAAAGGATCCTGGAATTTTTGTCACTGTTTGATGAAGCACAAACGTGGATATGGAGTCAGCTCCATGCTGCATTGTGGTGGGCAGTGCAGCCCTGTGCCAGGACTGAAAGGCAGCATTTTGCTCAGTCAAATGGCAGTGCTCTGCTTCTCTCTCCACGGTGTGGTTGTGGGACTCTTTTGCCCTATGTTCTGCTGTCTGGATGCTGGGGAAGTACAGCCAGGAATATACTGTGAAGTTCAGCTACCATTCTGCTCCTGAAAATGCCCCTTGTAGCCTCTCCTCTGGTCCCACATGCCTCCGGAGGAAAGCTCTTGGCTATCACTCCCCGCAAGCTGAGGCAAGCTCTTGAACCAGTGGTATATCACTCCCATTCCACCTCTGGCTGCCAGCGGCCGAGTGATTTAGCCCTGCATCTGACAGACTCACCCAGGCTGGTTTCACCCCTATCTTACATTTTTATTTGGTGCCCAGGAGCACATGACGGAGTTTGGAGGCTCTGCTGTTTACTCAGTTCCTCACTGTTTGCTGTGCTGACTGCTGCATTTGAAATCTTGCCTCCTGAAAATAGTAGCCCCGTTTCAACTCTGCACCTTGACGATGTGAATCCAGGAGATGGTCTCTCTGCTGCTGGTAGCAGCGGCTGCCCTCAACCCCAACGTCTGCAGGCACATTTCAGATTCTCCTGTTCAAGCAGTGATAGCACTCAATTAATGTGTTTGCCCGGGTAGAGAAAAGGGCTTCTGACGCTGGTGACTTTTTATTGGTGGAGTGGCACAAAGCAAACCCCAGAAAACAGAAAAAGACGCGTCACCAAATGTCAAAATGCAGATTGCTGAAGTGGAATCGCATATGGAATTTGTAACCCGGGTAATGAAGAAAGGCCAAGGATTTATAAGGGAGGAGAGGAAGCGGTTTGTTCAACCAGAGAGAAATTGCATGTGAAGGGGTTTTGACAAGCTTTGTAGGTAGAGGCTTCTGCACCCTCTTGTCCACAATGACAACCAAAGTGTTGGCTAATATTCTTATCACTGTGGTTATTTCAAATGGTTTTCTAGCAACTGCTTCTCCGGTCGTGCCTGCAAAACCACAGCATCCAACAGGTAAGGTGTGCTTCAGTGCAGGATCCCAGTGCTGTATGTGGAATGTCTCAGTAGGATACTAGTCTTCTTTCGTGGGTGTAATTGTTAAGTGAGCTGGTTGGAACACAAGTTGAGAGATGAAAGTAAGAAAAATGAAAAGAAGATTTTTGTATTAAGGTAGGGATTACTAAAATAGCAAAGCAAGATGTTCTCAAGTGGAGTAACTCTCATAGCCCCACTGAAGATCTTGTATTCCTTTTAATAAGTCCCTCTTATTAATATTTTTTTCTTTTAAATTAAATAATGTAGTTATTTCTTCTACTTGAATAGAATTATGTACTTACATTTACTTTTTATTATTATTATATAATAATTCCTTATTATTTTGTGTATTAAAGCTGCATACTTCACAGTAAACTCTATCATTGAGCTGAACTGTACTAGAGGTCTGCATTTTCAGTAAGGGCAAGGCTACCTTTTTGAGGTAAACATACCTAAAAAGAAAAATAAGGTGTTGAATCCAGCCAAACTGTAGATACAGTTTCACATGTGATGTTGAAAAAGATTGTAACACTTCTTGGTTTTTTCTATCTCAACCAAGCTCAGAGGCAGATGTCATTGGAGATCCTTGGAGCAGATCAAGAAAGGATCCTGAAATATTTGTCACTGTTTGATGAAGCACAAAAAAGTGCCATTCCCACGGCTGACCCTAAAATCAGTGGAATCAGAGGTAACTGCCAAAAAGTAACTGGTCTGGAAATTTGCAAATTCTCTATTTGTTTTGTAGAGCCAAAGTGTTATATATAGCTCATTCTCTGTGTGCCTTTTTCTATAAAGTTTGTAAGGGTTGGCTAACAAAAAGTGCCTGGTACCTTTTTGAGTGGGGTAAGATTCTTCCTTATTTCCTTGACTGTTGTTTTAAAACGTGTTTTTCTGAGGAAGGGATAGCCAAATGTTTTTCTGTGTGGTAAGGAGAGGTAGAAGAGGAAAATCATCTCCACTAAAAGGTCTTACAGGCATGCAAGTTTTCAGAGTGCTGGAGGTATTTCTCTATGACGAAATCCAAAAATGGAGAGGAGGGCAACTTTACTGCAACCAGTATGTCATTGCAGGTGTTTTCTGAGTATTTTAAGGGCACCTCATTCTTTAATGTTGATTCTGTATGTTTTACTTGTAGTACAACTTGCCATGTCATTCAGCACTAGTGATACAGCATGAGTCAAATACCCAAGAGATAATGATCGTATCTGCAGGGCAGAGGTCATGTTTCAGTATAACTGGAAAAAAAAAAACCACACTCAGGGAGGTAGAGAGGTTTAAACAAGAAACAAACCCACAAGCCATAGAATTTCTATTGGTTTCTGTTTGGACCAGTGATCTTTTGCTTTTAAATCTTAGAAGAGGCTGAAAATTTTCTTTTTATGAACACTTGCAGGTCACATTCCACCTTCAGGTGGTGGGTGCTGTATCACCTGAATCATATACACCGTAGTATTGTGCTATAAACAAGAATTTCCTCACCAAATTCTAGTGTGTCAGATCTACCTTTGTGCCTGCTTAAACAAAGATCTCACTTCAGTTATATACTTAGTGTAGGTTCCATATTTGTCCATGGTCCTCTTGTAAAACTTTTCCACAAAGTGACAGGGAATCTGTTTTAACTCAATGAGACCTGAAAGAAACAAAGAACAGGATTTATGTTAAACTTTTTATTAACTGGACATGTTTCAATGAAGCATGTAAGCCTGTGAGCACTAAGTGGTGCTCCAAGTCATGGTGTGAACATCCTGCTATGGGAACTAGCATTAAAATTTAGTAGTCCATAAACAATACAAATTCTGTGCAACAAAACCACCCAGCTAAACCCAAACCAAAAATAGAGAGATTTACAGCTTTCTCAAGTCAAATTTGGTAGATGTATCAGCACAAGAGAGTTTTGTCTGAATTTTATGCCTTGTCTGTAGGCATCTAAAAAGCTCTGTAGTCAGCTCAATTAGATTTTGGTGATCCTGGTCACTGCTGGAGGTGCCAGAGTGCCCAGAGGGTTTTCAAACAGAGGTATTTATCATGAATGAGCAGCTCTGTCTGAATTGGTCTGAATCTTAATCAATATGCTTGAGTGACCCAGGTTGTCCCAGATAGGTATTTCTGTACCAGAACAACTTCAAAGATCCCATCAGAGCACGGAACTGCTTTCCTGGAGACTCAAGACCATTTTCATCACCTCAAGGATTCCTTGAGGATTTGCTGAAAATGTTCCTATCAAACTAAGTTTGGTGTATAAACCAAGCATCTTTTTTTTTTTTTTTAAATTGTACAGTTTCTGTAAAGCCTGGAGCATGCCAAAACAGGGAGCACCACATGAAATCACTGTCTGAAAGTAACTCAGCAGGTGCTCTGTTCAGACACAGAGACTGAATATTCTTCTTTCTCAGTGCCTTTGGAATTTGAAATCTCAAACATGTCAAGTATGTGTTGGATATGGAAATCCCCTCATCACTCTCCTAGTGTGGACGACCACTAAGGTTTCCAAGTCAGAGCTCTCTCCACCCAGACAGAAACAAGTAGATATGTTCTGGGACTGCTTACACTGGTTTTTCTAGACATTTATTCTAGCAGACATTATTTTTACCCTTCATCTGTCATTTAAAGGTGTTGTCTTTTGTGCTTTTATGCGTAACATTGTGTCTAGATGATTGTGACATCTCTTAAGAAGGAGCTTAAGGCTCTATACATGAATTTGTCTCTCTTGTTGTCTTCATTCTTTTGTGGTCTGCTGTTTATCCTTGGGTGGCTTGTCTTCAGAGCAGGAGTAGGGATGCATTCACCCAGCGCACACCTGATACTGCTCTTCTCAGGTCCACTGTCCATAAGCAGAAGCGTTGACCAAGAGCCTCAAATATATGTCCACACTTCAGTGCCTTTCTCCTGGCTACCCTGTTGCCTGCTGCTCCTGAGTTAGGGCTCAGACTCTTTGTGGTGCCTGCAAGAAACTTTGCTGAGCAGGGAGCTACCTACGTAAGCAATAGGTGAAATACAGGGCAAGTACCTCAGACTGAAAATAAGGCTTCTGTGCTGGTGTCTCAGTTCAATGAGAGCCCCAGTCTCAAGCTGTAGCACCTTATCTCTAGCTAGAGTTACACACCTGGTGTTCCTGTTGCTTCAAAAACATGGGGACTTTTACTGCTTGTGTGAGGCAGTAGCTGTCAGTTTGAGCACTTGTTCAAGAAGAGAGTTTTCAGGGTCAAATCTACCTCTTATCCGAGCCACAATAGTGTTATGAATCTCCAAAAAGCACCCAGTTACCAGGATTTCTGTCAGTCTTAACCATCATACAAGTATGGTTATTGTATGTTCTTTTTACTGTCAGGAGGTCACAGCAGTCTCCTACCCACTTTAGAAAGTCCCAACAACTCAGTTGTTTGTACACCCTAATTGGGGATAGGAGTGATGCTGGGGGTGAAGCTGACCTTTAAGGGTCACACGGTAATGCTACATTTACAGAAAGACAAGCTGTGGGAGGAGCCTGCTCTGCTAATTTTCCTCATGGATTAAATGGTGGATCATGCTGAAGTGTGCAGCAAGTAGAATCATCATCTTCCAGAACAGCTTCTAACTGTGTTCCCTTTTTGTATTTCAGCTTACACCAAGACATATGGAAAGAAAGTTGAAACGGTGAGAACAGGCAGCTCTGGGTCTTCCCTTATTTGTTACTCTAGTTGTTCTCTAATACCCATATAGCTCTCTTCATTATTCAGTAAAGTAAGCAATGCTGTGGTTTGTGTCTCCTGGATGGCTGGTTCTCAGTTTCTAGAGTCTGACATGAGGCTCACTGACATCGTCCTACATTTGTACTGTTTTGGACAGGAAGGTGTAAATGAAGGTCCATCTGATACTTCATCTGAACCAAGCAAGGACCTCCTGGAAATAAATCTTTTACATGGGAAGAACTTGTGGAAGCCTTCACTGCGAACCTCCTGGAAAATTAAGAGAGGTGAGACTTAAAGAGTGATGCTGTACCTTGTCTAGCTAGTTACTGGGTCCCTTTGGTACCATGGCTTGTGTTGTAGAAGGTGCCTCAACTGTCTAACTAAAAAAATGTCCAGTGTAAACCATAGGTTTCTTGCTGAAACACTTTCCTCTGACATATATCCACAAGTGAGACATTAGTTAATTCTCTAGGGTCTTCCAAACTCTGGATTCATGCTAATCATGCCAAGTGCTTGATTAGCAACAAAGAGCAATCTATCTGGGCCTTTGAAAAGTAACCTTTGAAGAGTAACCAGAGAGTAGACTTTTTAGCCATTACCAAGTTGTATCAGATCTAACCTTATATTGCTAAAGAGAAGAGATACATGGCTTCCCGTGTACTTACAACAAAGTCTCTCTCAGGAAAGCTCTCAGGTGGTCAGAGTTGGCGTGTGAGAGACCTCACTTCACCACAGTTTGCCTCATGTCTCCGGGCCAGAAACATTTTCTTTGTAACTCCTTCAGTCCTGTGGGTATGAAATGAGAATAACAGCTTACCTTTTGTGACAAGGGTGTTGTGGGTGTGAGTGTGCTTCTGAGGCATTCAAAGGCTACAGCAATACGGGCGAGAGAGAAAGCTGGCTAGAAATTGTTTCCAGTTTTTTTGGCATGAAATCTTTTGGGATTATTTTTTAAAAGACAACTCATTTTTAACTGGCTTTCAAACCTTTTAAAATGTCAACTTTACAAATGAGATGTTTTTAATACAGATGAATGATTTTGACTGATCCCCCATTTGATTTTATAATATAATTCGATGGCGAGTTCTTAAGTCAGGGGAGAAGAAGGGGGTTCCATTTACAACTTCTCCCACTCCTGTTTTGGTCATGTGATTTCTCACAAAGTAAAGTATTGTTGCTGAACACTTACAGACATATTCCTCAGAGAGACAGATGGATAGATGGACTTTGCATTCTGACTGAGCAAAGGAGCACAAAACCTTAAAGGCACTTTTTGTGTATATAAAACATTGTTTATACCAGATACATGCAGTACAAACACTGTCTGTTACTCAGAACATCTCCTTTCCCTTGTCCCAGTTTACCTCCTTGTTCTTTCATTTTCTCCTTTTCTACTTTCCTCTTTTCTTCTTGTCCCTTCTAGTTCCTGTGCTATGGATTTATATTCCTGGTAGATGTATAAATCAGAAAAAAATCAGTAATTCAGTACCTAACTACCAGTTCATAGCCCTGAGTGGGAGTGAGAATCCCAAATCACATTTTTCTTTTTTATGATTTGCAGTTAATAGCCTTCTGCTAGTACAGAAAAGCAGGCAAAACAGAAGAGGGGACACTTACCTCTTCAGTCTGTCACACTTTTTAAGTCAGTTCATGCTTCCAAAGGCCTCATTCATGATTTTTGCAGCTGAGAAGATTGATTGTGGTAGATGCAGTTCAGTTCAACAGCCTTTCAACAGTGTATAACACACATTTGATGTACTTGGAGATTTAAAAAGCCAAGCAGCAAGCAAAAAATCAATTGTATAAATTAAAGCGAGCAAAGTAATGTTTTTGAGCTCATTACATCCTGGTGCCTCTTTCTGCACGCTGAGTACCCCTCAGTCCTGCATGAAGCTGCCCTTGGGTTGGATCTCCTTATTCTTGCCCCTCTTACAGTGGGGTTTAAACACAGCATGAGCCATTCATCTCACTTGCTTATCACACTGTAGGACCAACTGACCTCTGGTTTGTATCTCTGTGGGGCCTGGGAGAGCTTCTAGCTCAAGGTGTGCACTCAGGCCCAGCTGGCAGGAGAGCTGGGAGAGGAACTTCTCTGCATGCCCTAGGTGGACCCTCTATGCTGCTTATGCCAGGGGCAAGAAGCCCACCTTTTAAATACAGAAAAGCAGGATGGAGACTAAAGCATACCAGTGCCTTCCCATATTTATCTAGAAACAACTCTCAAGTTAGTGAGAACCACCTTGCTGTGGTATTAGGAGTGTGTCTACATGATACAAGAAGTCTACCGTCCCCACTCTGCTGTGAAGCAGCGTGCTCTAACCTGGACAGAGCATCACCTTGGTGAAGAAAAAGAGGATAACTTAAGCACTGTGGACAGCTGAAACAGGTTAGAGTGCTGTAGCAGAAGGCTGCAGAGCCAAGACGATTGTCCTCCAGAGGATGTAGGAGCATGGTTAGCTGCTACAGCTGCTCTCCCTTCTGCAGCAGCTGCGGCTCAGCAGGCTGCCTGTTTTATCAGTTCCTTGATGCAGTTATCTGGGTGTGCCTTTGCTACCACATGTCCCAAGGCAGAAGCTTTATCTGAAATGAGATGGGAGAGGGAGGAGGTGGGGAAAGGCATTCAGTTTACCTCAAATTGCTTCCTCAGTGATGTGAGATCTAGCAGAGGAGTGTTTGCGGATTAACCAGCAGAGGAGCAACCTTCAGGTAGACTTGTACTGCTGCAGTAGTGAGACTTTCTATCCACACCACAAGGTATTATAATGAATATTCTTACTGTATGGACACATCCTTGTCACCTTGCAGCCTATTAGCTCAAGCATCCTTAGGTAAAGAAGAGCTTGTACCACTCTATCTACAGTATAGTTATATGTGAGGCACACAAATCCTCTGTGTTGTATCAGAGGGATCTGACATGCAGCATCCTCCTTGCAACCTATGTAAGGTCCAATTCCTTGCAACCTCTTATGTGAATATGGCTTCATTACCTGGAGCAATTTTAGTGTCCTACAGTTGAGTGAGTTGGAAGATCTGTTCTGTGACTATTCCTATAGGCAAAGGAGCAGCAGAGTTTTCATCTCTAGAGACCCCTTTCCTTCCCTGCAGATCATGAAAGGAGTAAAACTTTTAGTAGCTTGTTACTGATCCTAATGTTTTCAAAACAAAGAACAAGAAGTTGAATTAAAGCAGCTTTTCAAATATTTTTCATCAAAAGAAGATACAGGTTTAGTTTAGGTCTTGTTTTACTTTTTAGTCTTGAGTTGGAAACCAAGGCTTGGCATTCTGTGGCCTTTTTTAATTTTTTCTCCAGCACTTCTACCTCTCATTTTCCCCTTTTCATCACTGAAAATAATAAAATAAAAGGAAATGGAATGATAGAGGAAGAAACCCAAGTAAAACAAATGCCCTCAGTTTTTGAAAAGGAACATTTATTTTGATTTTGTTTCATTGGTTTGATTTAATCAAAAACAATTTGCAAATTTCCAAATAAGACTCTTGTTTCCCTTAGTTCATTTCCAGAATAAACTTTTCTGTTTGCATTCTGCTCATCAGTAAAAACATCTTAATCAGCATGAGTCTAATTTAGGCCAGGACCTGGAAAAACCTTTCTCCTTCCCTTCTTTGCAGTTTGCTAATGCAGGAAAACTGAACGCTGATCTGAGCTATACATTAGGAAATCCACTGGGTTGATTTATCCAGTAGCTCATGAGCCAGGCCTACATTTGGGTCTTTGTCACATGAGACAGCTACGAGTCAGTTAAAGGAGTTGACTGGAGAGTGTAGCAGTGAGCTTTGGGGCAAATCTCTGCTCTTCCAGCCCTGACAGGAATTCGGGATCTCTCAGCAGAAATCTCAGTTTGTAGGGCAGCAGCTCCTGTGCGTGCTTAATAAAGTCATGGTGAGTGTCCACACAACTACTATGAGCTTTTGGGTATCATCTTTCAAGGGCCCATAGGGGACATCTGGGTGGCTGGCAGCACTCAAGTGATACCAGCACTTGGGGTGACTGGTTGAGAGGGATGTCTGCTAACCTAGTCAAGGCTCTACCATGCAGTGGATAGTTTCTATTGACTTGAACTTTCAATGTCATGCCTCACCTTAGCACTTAACTACTGGTTCTTGACAGCTTAGAAATAACCTTTCTAATGACTTAGAAAAAAAATAAAATACTGGCTTTTAAAATAACTTTCAGCCAGTTGCAAAAAGCTTCTGAAATTTAGATATTTGGTTATACTCAAACAAATATCACGTTGATATGCATGAGTAACTTGCCTTCATGAGGTTTATTTTTTCACTGCTTTGAAGCTATTTTTAATTAAAAAAGAATGCATGGGGGAAATATGTAACAGTTGGTTACCCTGCATTTGATTTCATTTCAGCTTGCTTTTGGAAATACTGCATTGAGCGCAAGTAGTGTTTAACCTTCAAGTTGGTGGGTCGTGCCGAAGACTAGGATACTGGTGCTGAGAAAGAAACCTTCAAGCCTTGAAGAGGTGGTTGAAGAGGTTGAACTACAGAAGTGGTTGAAGAGCAATTAATAAAGCAACTGTACGACTGACCATATTTGCCTTGTGTATAGTAGGTGTTTAAAAGGGAAATGTAAAAAAATGTATTTAAAATAGTAATATAATAAAAGCCTTTTTTTAGGGTCAAGCAACACCATATAGAAGACTACTTGTGCTAATAAGCATTTGAAAATCAGTAGCTCAGTCTCCACAAACATGCCTTTAAGTAATGGAATAGGATCTCTGCCCTGGCATGGGATCAAGCACTACAAATCTGTGTCTATATATTACAACTTATTGCACGTCAAGGCTACTCTGAGAACCTTTAGCACCACAACTTGCTTTCTCTCTCCCTTTATCTCATCTAATATGTTCTCTAGTAAATTGTTTCAAAAAAATAATCCTTCAATAGTCTTTTAAAAATAGAGTAACTCAAATATGGACATAGCTATTTTCATAAAATCATGTGATTTAAGAAGGACCAGACTTAAGACACTCAAATGTGTAGAAGGTACAGTTTCATTTAGTGTATACTCAAAGTATGTATCAGATAAATGGGATTGCATGGACACTTTAGCTCACATGATTCCAGGACAAATGAAGTGTCTGCAGTTTTCTGATACTCCGGGTCATTTCTGTGACTTCTTTACCCGCATCTCCCTGTGTTGCCAGAAATACGAAAACAGCAATCATGATGTGCTGCTTTAGGTAGCATCGTGCATGCCCAAAAATCCATCGTGGAGAGCTGGAGCCATAAACGTCTTTTGCATGAATAAGAGGAGCAAGGAAACCACAAAACATTAGGTTTCAAAGCTATCAGTGGCCAAAGCATTTAATCAAATATCCTTCCAAGCAACATGAGATTTTAAGAAAAAACAACTAGCTCTGTTGAGTGTCTGAGGCTTTTTATCCCCTTTACCTGACACTACTGAAAGTGCAGGCATGTGATTCCGATGAAGTCATGGAAAAAGAAGAGAGGGTGAGGGAGGTTAAATGAACGATGTGGAGGGAAAAAGAAGTTTCATGGTGTCTATAAACCATAAGCAGGGGCATAACACAAAGCAGCACGGTGTTTCAGACAGATATGTCTCTTGCCCTTTTCAGTCAGTAAGGACAAAGAGCGATGGGCTGCTGCTGATCCCTGGCACACCAGCTCCTGAGCTGTGTTGGCAACACGGGTGCTGTGGTTGGGTTAGGAACGCAGACAGGGGCACACCACAGGGTGGTTGTTCCTGTGGGTCCAGGAGAAGGAAGCCAGTGTGGGAGCTTATGGAAAAGAAGGGTGATGCTTACTCTAACTGCCATATATTTTACTCACTTTCAGTGTCCCACGGGTCACCTGCACCCCGATGCCCGCCCAAGCAGTCTGTGAGTGAGGTGGCAGAGCAGTGCTGCTGGCTGTTGGCTGTCACATCCTGGCACAGCTCCTGGATTCTCCACTGGTGACAACAAACTGTTTTCTGGATATGCTTTTTATACTCCCTAGGGATCTATCAGGACCTTTAAGTCAAAGGCAAAATTCCCGTGTCCCGTTGTGCTGTGGTTTTCTTTATCAGGATGTTTTATGGCTCCCCTCCTGTCTCTTCTCATCTCTTTACCTTACCTTGGGGCTTCATTTTGTCCTCTGCCTTCTTGCTATCAGGTCCTTTGAATGAATCTGCTTCTACAATGCCCTGTAGCAATTAGCCTATTCTTTTTTTTTTTTTTTTTTTAACCCTGGTTGCTCTGTTTATTCTAGTGCTTTCACATGTGTGTTTTCATTCCTCTCCACCAACCCCAAGACTTGTGTTACACGTGGATCTCCCCAATGCCAAACAGTTACAAACGTGGCCAGCCCCAAACCTGCATGGATGTGGCACAGTTTGTGCGAGGTGGTCAAGGACTACACCCTGGCCCTTTGGGTTTTCGTTCAGCAGTAATGGGCACAGCCAGTGTGTACTGCACCCCTCCCCTGGAGGTCCGTGACACATGATTCCTCCAAAGTAAAAGCTATGCTAAATTTGGCCTCTTATTTCTTAAAATCCAGGCCACTGTTGAGATGCATCTCACCAGGAAATGACCGTAGAAATAAAGACAGAACACTGTTCAAATTACTTATGAATTTGTATATTTTCGATTTAAATTTGTAAGGCATATGAAAAGAGTATACAGATTTCATTCTTTATATATTTTATATATATATATATATATATATATATATGTATGTATTTGAAAATACAAAGTAACAGTAATAGGTGATGAGTCACTGCTCAGCTATCAACCCCGATTATGAGAATTCACAATTGAAGGTGGAAGGGGAAAGGTTATTGCGTCTGTTTTCTCTAAAGGCAAACTAAAACTGCATATTGACCAATGCTTACAAATTATTGTGGTGATATTACATTGCATCAGAACTGAGTAGTTTGTAAGATGAAGACATCGCAGCCACAATATTCCTGACACCAACTATTACCTTTAAGCAATGCTTTGTTAGTAAGCAAGCGCATGTTTGACAAGGACAAGGATGAATGACTAGTCTAGAACAGTCTTCTTGTGGATATAGGTGCTACGAAGGCTATTTTTAGCCCATTTTCACATCTATTTTGTACTTACAGGCAAAATCCATCAGAAGGAAATTTCCAGGTGACCCTATGACTAAAACATTGTACCCTCTACTCCTATGGGCTTGCTGAGAGCCTGCTCAGCAGAAAGCAGATGTGGACATCATTTTTCACAGTCCATACAGCTCTAATAGTGTGTTCCCCAATGCCAGGCTACAGGGTATTTCTCATCAGTACTGGCTGCCTTGAACACAGACTCATGCAAGGCTGGAGGGGTTCATCTAATCCACCCCTAGCCTAAGGCAGAAGGAAGGTCTACCTTGTTTCTGATAGATACATGACTGATAGATAGATGTTCTGATAGACGTCTGAGATATACCTGTTAAAGCTCTCAGCAATAATGTCCTAACAGCTGCCCTGGGAAAGCCAAAATGCTGGAGCTCAACCAGGAGAAAAAGTATAGACAGACTGTTTCTTTCTTAGACCTTCTCCTCCTCTTTGCTTTTGAAAACCAAATAAGAGTCATGGAAGGATGACTCGGTACATCGGTAGCTGGGGACAGATCTTAACCTATTTCTTTGCTCTGGAGTGATGAAGTCTCTCCCTCCTCACTTGTCAAATATCTACTATCAGAGAGTCCATAGGCCAGTGACAATCTGTGTTCCTCTCTTTGGGAGCACCAGGAAGGAAGTTTGATGGGTTATGCAGCCCTAAGAGAGAAGGCAGGAGTTTTGGGGGGTTTATTTATTTATTTTTAATACTAAAGAAGACTCACGCAATGTGAAAATAAGGTTTTTTCTTGACCTGCCCCGCAGGTCTCTAGCACAGAGGAGAGAGCTTCTGGGACGTCAGGTGGGGTCCCATCTACAAGCTGTCCTCTCTCCTGCATTAACCAGGGGGCTGCATGGGCACCAGCTGCTGGCTTGTGGCCCTCAGGCTTGCAGAGAAGCAAACCAAAACCCTCCCAGTAACTGTGAAGTTTGGCAACAACTGTGAAACAGAGATCAGAGGCAGCAATAATGACAGGATAAATGTTTGTTAGAAACAGGGATATCTCTTCTCAAAATTCAGCAATTTAGCGTAAGTCACTAATCTGTAATATTGCTATAATTGTGTGACCTACACTGTTTCCCTAACTTCAACAAATGCTTTAATATTCACTGATGCCTTTAACTTGCAATGCAAAACAGACATTCATATGTCTGTATGTCTGTACATATCTGTACAGACACATAAACATATACATGTATAATTTAAAAATGAGCAAATAACGCCATACAATCATTATAAAAGAAGGATTGGCCAATAACGGAACTTAAAATTACACTGCAGAATGTATGCTGGCTTTTGTTTTTTTCTTTCTTGGCTGGTGCCACTTTATTACTCCTCGGAAGTAATAAAGACCAGAGGCATCTTCTCTTTACTTCATTCTCTTTGCAACATCCAAATACGCGTATTCAATTTCTTGATCAGCAGGACAAGTGTTTGTAAATTCATCTCTTGCATATGCATTGTTCAAGTATCTTGAAATCCCTGTCATTTCAGGTGGAAAATCAAAATTTCTGTATTTTTTTGCAACAACCTTTGGTTAAAAGAAAAAATAAAAATATCATTACACACGTGATCTGAAAAAAAAATACCAAATCTACTCTTTATGCACATTTTTAATTTTTAATGTGCAATTCTGTTGTTATATGCAACAGAGGGGGAAAGGAGAAGGAAAGACAAAAAAAACCCGGAAGACATGAGATAAAGAAAGCTAGCTAACAACTAACTCAGTTTAAAGGATTTATTTGGTATATTCTGCAATGTGGAGCTATGTGGACCAGCAGACCACACCTGGAAGAGATGCTGTTCTCTCTGGAATAGGTTCAACCAGGACATCTCAGGGGAAAGTTTTCACTTCTGGAGGTGTCAGAAAAAAAAGCCAATCCACTCTTCCTCTGACAAAATAGCAGTCAAAAAGGAAACTTTCTGAAGTGACCTCGTTTGTTTGAAAACCGATGAATTTCCAGTGTGGCCATTTCTCTTCCAGAACCTGGTTGGCTCCAAAGTTGACCAGACACAGGGCCATAATAACATCCAGAGATCTTGGTCACCAGGACTGTTAGGTGTCTGTGGTGCTCTGCAAGAAGAGGCTGACAGCCCTGGCTGGAAGGCAGTGGGTGGTGGCTACCCTGCCAGCCTTATTGGTACTAGTAGTGATATTTAACAAAATCCAAAAAATGGTGGATTAAAGGTGGGAGAAAGAGATTTGAATTTCAGCTTTTTCTGGCTTCTTGAATTGGCATGGGCAAAATAATTTAACCTTACTGATCCGTGGCACTTGGCATATGAAATGCAAATGAAAACGCTTCTCTATAGCACTGAATGAGCTCTCGTTTGATGCTTGTGAGAGGCTTAGCGAGTGCAGTCACGACCCAGATATGAAACCAGATATTCTAGTTCAAGAGTGATCGATTTGGGGATCTGCCTAGCTGTGCTGTAACAAAATGGCCTTGTGCATTAGCATTCAGTGTCCTTACAGAGCTACGGTGTGGCCTCAGAATAGATAAAGGATTCCTCTGCCTTTTAGAAAGGGACCTGAGCTTCTGTGTTGCCCTTCTCTTCAGGAAGCTAAAAAGCAAATCCAAACCTTGATTATATGGAGCTTTGGTAGGAGGTTGCAATCCGCTAAGGTGAGCTCATCTCCATCCAGGAATTTCCGGCTGGAAACAGTGATGTCTTCAGTGCTGTAAGCATCAATTTCATCAGGCAAGGGGCTATTTAAATAGTCATCCAGCTTCCTCAGGGCTTTAAGCAAAGATTTTTCCAAATCTAGGTTAAGACAATAAAAAGGTCATTCAGGCCTGTACCAAGGTCTCTTTGACACCAAAGCGGAAAGGCGACTCCTGCATCCTGTCTTCTGGCACCAACCCAGCCTGCAGACACCCGGCCATGCCAACTCCTGCAATTCCTTTATCCAAAGCTTAAAACTTAATGCTGGGATAAGAGCTCTAAGTAGCTAAAGGGGGTTCCAAGAAAAACCAGACTGGGTCTGTGTTACCAAAAATGGCTCCTGAGACCTCTCTGCAGGGTGTGCTTTTGCAGAGTGGTCCCGGCAGAGTGGATCTGCCTTCACGTTGACTCTCGCCTTGGGAGCCAGGGGGCAAGTGCATGCCCACAGGCTGGGGGTGACGATGGCGAGCCACCAGGATGCCACTTCAGGATGCACAGGAAACTGGCCCATGAGTCCTGAACTTTTGTCTGAGCACACAAGAGTGGTGTCAGGGAGCAGGGGCTGGCAAGGGTTGGCTGGGGGTTTCATAGGTTGACAGTGCCCAAGTGCCACTGGGGAGAAGTGGCACATCAGAAACAGGGCTGAGACCTGAAGGGCAAAGAGGAGTTAATGCATGGTAGTAATGAGGGTCCTGCTTCAGAGAGATGTGCCTTGGGACTAAAGTCCTCATTATTTACACAAATGGAATAGAAAAGTAAGGTCTCAGCTCAAGCAGGCTGTGCTTTTAGCAGAGCTGTTGGGAAGGTGTGGTGTTACCGGTGTGAGAGCTGAAGAAACAAAAGGAGCTGGAGTTGGTGCTCCCATACTGACGGTGGTATCTGCTTAAACTAACTTGGGAATCCCCAGGTAAGAGAGTGAATAGGCACAGATTTCCACAGCCTTTACTCTCTGGAAAACACTGCTTAACCCAAGCTGTCAATGGGATATCTGCAGCACAATATGCTAGAATTGTATGGGTTCCATTTCTTCCAGCAGCTACCCCGTCTGACTGCAGCACATACTTTCGTTAGCATCTTTTCTTGGGTTCTTTATGAACGCAGAGAATTTTGCAAACACGTCATTTCCTGCAGAGTTAGACTCGGGGTGGTTCGGTGCAAGTTTGGGATACCTGAGGAGTTAAAAGAAGCAAAAAGAAGTTATGTGACTAGGCTTTATTTTCGTCTCTGCTAATTATTTAATACACATGATTTACACTGCAGCCTCACAATATACAGCCACACGGGACTCTCGAAGGGAACCATCCTGACCTAAAAATCACTTAGGAAGTGCAAATTTAAACCACATGGTTAAACCATGTGGATGACCTCCCTTTCCTGAGGGGGGTGGGAGATGACTGCAAACATTGCCCAGACAGCCCAGTGCCTCTCCCAAGCCTCCTCCACTGGAGGTGAGGCTGTATGGAGCGTGGCTCCTGCTATGAGGAGGAGAAGAGGGAAAGTCCCTACTCGCACTAGCTGCTGCTCCTCCCAGGCTCCAGCTAGGAAGGGAAAAATGGAGGAGAGCAGCCGCTTGTCTGGTTTAAGTCAGGTTTGGCAGCTTGAGAAGGCAGTGCCATTGAGAGGACTGCTGTCCCAGGGAGAATACGGTCGGTGGGTGGTGGACACGATGCTGCTGATGGGTAGAGTAGAGCAGGGACAGTTTAGGGAGAGGAGGGAAGAGCTGCTGGGGTGGGGAAGGAGAAGTCTGAAACCCAGACCCTGCTGTGTGATGGCCCCCCCAGCCACATCTGCTGCATGGGAGGCTTCCACTGCCCTTTCCTTCCAACTACCTGCTCCCAGTAAGTGTTATTGTTTGTCGAGTGCAAAGGGGGAAACCTCAAATAAACACAACAAGCGGAGGAAAAGAGGTCAGGTTTCTGCAGTGGCACGTAGGTTCCTGCACGTGCTTGCCCCTGTGGGGTGGATTTCATGCCTTGACTTTGCCTCGTGGTGGCACAGCAGTGGACTCGGGGCAGAGGTGAGGGCAGCGGGAAGAGCACAACCAGGGGCTTGGGGACACCTCAGGGACACCCCTTGGCCAGGCTTCAGCACTGTTTCACTCCAAAGTTACCCCTCCCAGAAAGCTCCACCACAGTGGCCGGACCAGCTCCCCCACCTTGTTCCCCCCCCTTGCAATTATAAGCCACGTGGCTCATCAAGAGCCTGACTCGCTGAAACTGAGGGGGTTTGGTCACTCACTGACCACCCTCGAGGGCCGTGAGGGGCTGAAAGTGGCCAGGAATACAGTACCGGGGCGGCGCTAGTTTTTCTTCCAAAAACTCCTCGATCTTATTGACATCGGTTTTCACTTCGCCATCAAATGTCATGAAGGGGGGGTTTGTTCCCGGGGCGAGGTTCTGCAGGTCAGCAGGCTTTCTGAGGGGAAGGAAGAGATGGGGTTAATCGCAACAAGAAGCAATTTTGCGATTTCCACAGTCAACTGCAACAAACTGTTTCACCTTTAAAATGGCAGGCTATTCCATGGCTTTCTTACTAAAATAAAACTTATCCAGCTGCCTCACACCGGTGGGGTGAGAAGTTGCTAGCCCCTATCTGAATGTGCTCTGAAATGCTTAAAAAAACCCCCAAATCTTACATAGACCTACTGCAAAACAGATTAAGATCTCAACTGCTTCAAAGGAGTTAGTCCACTTTATATTAGCGAACCCTAATCAGGTGTCCTGACTGTTAACATAACACTAAGCCACGGTGCCCATTTCAAATCTATCAGAAGAGAGTCACCCTTTAAAAGAGATTCACCATTTTGGAAGTTATTCTGAAAATGAGAATCCTGGTTCCAATCTCACCTTTTCAAATCCACAGTTGTGACATTAAATATGACACCTTTTAGCCACAGAATCATAAAGAGACGCTGAGAGAAGGGGCAGTTCCCAATACTTTCTCCATCACTGCCAGCCTACAATAAAAAAAAAAAAAGGCAAATTTTGACAGCACATTCAGTAGGAAAACAGAAAACCCAGATCTACTATGAGTACATATAGCATCTTACTCATCTTTACTAACATATATTTTCATGCAAAGTTGCTTTACATCCTTCTCCAACCATGCACATAGATATGATGAAGTATCCTGTCATCTTGGAGAGGTAGTTTTTCATTAAAATACATAATGAATATTGCCATCAGTTGGAAAACAAAATTGAAATGCCAGCAATCCTTCCACAGGAAATAGTCTCCACTTCATTTGTCTCTGTGAACATAAATCTACCTAAGTCACTGCAAGATTAAAACAATTTAAATCAGTTTGTGATCACAGGAAACAAATAGAGAAAGATTTACCAGCATAAATTGAGACATAATGCCTAAAGCACTTAAGGGAATAAACAGAATAAATCAAATGATCAAGAATCTCAAACTGAACAACTGTGGGGACCCTGGAGAAGGAAGGAGGGACGTTTGGCAGTAGCCTTGCTCCACCTGAACCCACTGTCCCCATGTTTTGCTGAACTGAGGCCTAATGAAGAACAAGTGCTGTGTCCCCCTGGCTAATCCCTCCTCCTTATAGTCTCAAGGCTCCTACTTTTGAGACTGAAGTGTGGCCATATCCTTCCTCTCTTCCTGCGTGCCCTTGCAATGTAAGGTATCAATGTAAAGCACAAGCGGTGCAAATCATCATACATGTCACCACGGAAGTGTTGCTCTCATACACTTTGCATTGCATTTTAAAAGGCTTTGTTAAAATGAGGCGATCTGCCTACAGCAGTTGCTGTAGGTTAACTAAGGCTTCATGCAACATAGTTGGGAGAGTGCAGAGGTCTAATTTTTAAGCCCTTGAGAAGATTCTCCTAAAGCACAGTTTCAAAACTGAAGATGAAATGTAAAGGCGCAGAAGTCAAAAACCAGGTGTATCATTTACTTAGTTAATAGGTTAGTTTGTTAAGCTTTGCAGATCTTATAACCAAACGACACACATTAATGAAACCAGTTCTACTTGCTCTTTCGCCTTCCTCAACGCTATCGAATGAATCTCAAATATAGTAAAAAGTTCTCCGTAAACAAACATTGCTGTTGCACAGCTTTACAGCACTCACCTTCACAAAGAGCTCTATGTCTGGAAACAAGCACCTGGTCTGGAGCAGGCAGGTTCCTGCCATGGAGCTCAAGGGACGTAGGAGGAGGGACACAGCTTGATAAACTGTCTTATTCTCCCTATCGACTCCAAAGGATTCTCCCCTGATAACTCTCTGCTGCTTTCTGCCTCTGGTACTGCAACAACCACTGGCTTTCTTGGCAATGAAAACCAGAATAGCCTACCGCCAAGGGTATGAAAACTTTTAGAAATGCTAGAACAGCTGGATGGCTGTGTTAGAAAAGTCTTCTTTCGTAGGCAGCAAAAATGAAAGCTGGTCAAAAGCTACTGTTGTATTTTTCCTCCTACTCAGAGCACAGCTTCCCACCGCTGTACAGATTACAGCAACAGGAAAATAGAAAACTAATGAGTATTTCATAAGAACAAGACTACAATTGCTGCTAGCATGTGCTTAAAATAGAGCTAAATACATGACACTACCATTGTGCCTCATCCTGCCTCTTACTTTAGGTTTTACCAACCCTGCAAGGAAAAAAGGGGATGAAGGGTGATACTGTGACCCTTAGGTGCTAGCAATGGGACCTCAGTCTCTCTCAGTGCTGGGCTGCACTGAGGCTGTCTGGAGGAAGCAGGCAGATACATCTGGTGATAGACTGGCTCCCACCAGCTCCTTTCCTGCTGCCCCTCACTTTCTGCCACAACCATGTCCCAGCCCCCTGCCCTCACACAAGCTGTGTGCTACCAACAACCAGCTGTTGACCCAAGATGGGCTCTCAGGGAAACCCCTTGAGCAGAACACTGAGGGGGCAGCAGCCCAACCTGGTACCAACCTGTGCTTTGATGTCTTAAACAGTTTATTAGAGGAAATTAAACCATCAACCTAAGTCAGTGAAGAAGTAATCTTACAGTAATAGATTGCTATGGTCTGGGGAAAGGAAGAACAAGTGTCCAGAAAAAAAGATTTCCTACAATTGATTTGATATTTTCATTCAGTCTTTGATAGAAAAAACTAAGTTATGTCAGCAGGGTTCATGCACCGTTCAGAGAACTTTTCAGACAGCCCTGAGCTCAAGAACAGCTAGGTGATCAGGAGTGACAGCAGGGTGAACTTTTCCTGATCGATTACTGTCTTCTGATGGCCATTACATACTAACATTTGGCTCCCTCTAACTTTTACTATGGGAGCTAAGGAAACAATGTCATTGCTTCCTTTTGTCCCACGTCACCTTGGTGACAGTAAATTTCAGGGAGCTGGATGCAGCTCTTCTGGGGAAATGTCCATAGGTAGAGCCAGAGACCCAGGTCAGGACAGACATGTTACCATGACAAACGCAGGCGCTGAGTCCCAATTTGTCCTTAACTGGAATGAGAAACAGGCAACCAGGAAGGTGAGGGCTCGGCAGCCTTGGAGATGTTACAGAAGCAACCTCCTGTCTTGATTCTAAGTGCAAACTTCTTAATGTCCTTACCTGCTTGGAAGGAAAACTCACGACACCACTACTGATTTTCTGTTTTGTGACACATAAAATAGCAAGCAGCCAACCTCTCAGCCTTTTTACTTTTATGTCTCTCAGCCTACTAGCAACCTTTCACACACACAAAAAAAATAAAATAAAATAAAATTGAACACCAAGGAACCTAATAAAACAGGGAATTAAGCACTGTTGATTACAGCAATGCTCTGCCAACTGTAATGACTGAGATGACTGATTGTTTATTTGGTACTTTTTCACTACTTCTGTGGGCTAATTCTGATGGTTTAAACATGTTGATGAAGTTCAAAAGGCATCTGACCTTCACATACAGTGCTGTGTTCCTTCCCACGCTGCTACAAGGGAC
Source organism: Scolopax mira (assembly GCA_004320125.1). Lineage (NCBI taxonomy): Eukaryota > Metazoa > Chordata > Aves > Charadriiformes > Scolopacidae > Scolopax > Scolopax mira. The sequence goes on along the minus strand of BJBW01009451.1, from coordinate 18,208 downwards.
ATTAATAGTGTACTGCTGTCTGTCTTCACTGGGTTCTGTGGAATGCAGGTCCCAGGGTTTCTAGTGAAGTGCCGTGGTGGTTGCCCAGCTTTGCTGCCTCCAGTGGTTATGGTAAGCACTTGGCTTTTACAGCAGAAAATTCACAGACACTAGGATGCTTCCCCATTTCTGATGTGGCCATGATTCTTCTCACAGCCTGAGGAGGAACTCTTCTAGGCAGTTTCCTTGTGAAATCATTGGTGCCCTTTTTAATATAAATCTGTTCTAAAAGCCCATGCCATTCGGGCTGTGTAGTACACCCTGATGTCAAGACGGGGCCATCACCTCTAGGGTTGCTGTGTCTGGACTGAGAACAACAGCAGATCTTTGGGAATTAGTCAAAAGCCTTGGCTGCTGAGGTCCTACAGTAAAGGAGGCAGGTAGGGACAACTGGGAAGCTGAAAGCCATTTAGTCCCCAGAGGCTCGAGCTCTGGCAAAGCGGCAAAGGGAGGACAAATCTCTAGACTAGTCACACCAGGGCTGGTGTGGGTACCTCCAGGTTTCCTTCAGATCTCTAGAGCTGGGAGCAAATTACAGTAGCCCACACAATAGCACAAGCAGTGATAAAACCTTTCCCTTCTGTAACAGTGACCAGCAGTCTGAAGTGACTGCAAGACCTTAAACACCAAATCTAATTCCGAACTTGACACGGTTTGACCTGGCAGCTCAAAGATGCTAGTTTCCTGTAACCTTCCTTGAAAGCCCAGAACACAGATATTTCACCCTGCTCTGGAAAACAGGGTGAATACAGCTAGCTAAAATGTCTTCAGATACATCAACTTGCATTTTGGCTTACAAGAGACAACTCTGTTTTCTCCTAACTCAGCTCATCTAATCTGGGAAGCTAGAATTCCTACTAGACATAAAAGCATCAGTGACACATGCCAAAGGTGTTTGTCCAAGTTTCCAAACAGAGAGTCTGCCATGATGGAACCAGCCACTCAAAAATCACGAGCTGGGACACTGAAATATCTTTATAGTTGTGTACCGAGCAACACGACAATAGCTGAAGTGTGCCATCATCATACCATAATGTACTTTCCAACAAAGCGAGGGTGGCCTTTTTACAGAAGTGAGACTGTGTGTCAACGATGCAGCAGTAAAAGAACAGGAAAATATGCCTGTCCCATATTAACACCCCCAGGAAGACAGCACAGCTAGGGGTATTGCAGCTTGGGAGCAAGACTCCCCGCATTTTTCTCCACAGCAGCGCTCAGGGATGTGTAACTTTGAGCTGTGCTTGGTGTACGTGCAGAATTTAATTACGGCTCCTCACAGCTGGGCTTAGTGACGATGCAGGGTGAAATCTGAACTCTGGTGAAGTCAGCGGGAGCCTCCTGCTGTTGATTCAATAGAGGATTGTGTCTCCAGACTGGTTATAATCTTAATAACCAGGCAAATGCTGCTATAATTGTAGGTAATGCTGCAAGTTGGCCTCCACCTACAATTGTTGTGACATTCTCATAACATCCAGCTCTTGGGGGTGAAGTGGGACAAATCCCCAAAACACAGAGCTGGTTTTTATGCTCTTCTGCTGCTTAAATAGATGGCTAACCACTCTCTTGAATAAGTGTCACTTACGTTTTAATTGTGATTGGTCAGGAGGTCAATTCGCTCTTCCTAGTAATACTGGGATTTAATGAGTTCATTAATCAAACAATTAAGAGAGCTGTTGCTGCAGAGGAGAAAAATATCAGGCCATGCACAGAAGCTTTATTTCAGAGCCCTCAGGCAGCGATTGTATATTGTGACATATCAACTTATGACAGTTCTCCATAATCATGTGCCATTACTTAATGGAATCATTAGCCTACACTCCCTGGTTTCATCTGTCACTGTTCCACACTTTCTTCGATCTTTTTCTTTTCATTGTCATTGTTCTGGGTCTTACTCAAAGATGCTGGGAAAGAGAAAAGCTCTCCACACCCTTCTTTCTCCTACTACTTAAGCCTACAGGTAAGAGCATCATCATGCCCTAAGCTAATGTCATGAGGCAGCACAAGATGTTAAAGAGGGTCCCAAAAGAACTATATTCAGCTTCTGGAGCTGCTGCTGCTACCATCTTGATTCAACAGCTCTGCTTTGCTGAGTGGCCTCGAAGAGGTCACTTGCCTCCACATCCTCATCCATAGCAAGAGGATAATTATAGTGACTTTACCCCAGAAGTCATACATTGTATGTCATTCTTAAACCAGTAGTTTGGGCCCTCCCTGAGGTGGAGTTGCTTTGGCCCTGGAGCTGTTGTAAGAATTTGTTTTGTAACCATTTCTGTCCAAACATCTTAGGAACCAGATTTTTGAAGGTTCTTCTATTGACCTTAAATGTTCTGTGTCTTCAAAATCATGATGAGTGGAATTTGTTTTTCCTGGACTTTTTGTTTCCTTTTGAAGGTTAAGCATGGAAGAAACTGTTCAGAAGGAGCAGAGAAGACTCTTTTATTTGTTTTCATATAATTATATAATCCCTTTGAAGCTACAATAAAAAGGAGAACAAGGAGCATAATTATTTTTTTTCCCAAAAGCTGAACTCCAATTCCATTTTCTTTCTTCGACACGAGAGAGCTGAGTTACCTCCTTTCGCATATTTATGCTGGCTAAGAGGCAGGTTTATCCAGCAAGTGGAGCAGAACCACTGCCTACTGGAAAACAAGGAACCGTCCAGCTGGGACCAGCATCGTGGATTTGTCCCTGCCCGTTCTGCTGAGCTAGCTCAGTCTCAGGCTGAACTGAGACTTTCCTCCAAGTTTCCTTATTTGATCCTCAGCTATCAGGCAGGTTTTGTGTGCTCTTCCTTCTCATACCACAGCAACAAATCCCCTCTCCTTTTTCGCCACGCATTTGATCTCCTGTCAAAGAAGAGGAGCCACAGCAACCAGCTCAAAACTACTGCGCCTGAAAAACTACGAGGAGATCACAAGCTTGGGCTGCCCGTGGGAAGCGACTTTAAGGCTGGGTGCGACCTTCAAGACCAACAGCTATTTTGTTTTCGTTCCTTCTAGAGGCTCATTTGTTCTGCACTAGCATGGATTAACTGAGCCCACTGCATTCCTGGCACCGACTCATGCCCTGAGCTAAGCCCTGCAATGCCAGCCTGACGGCAGTAGCTCCCATGAAGCAGCTACCACTGGCTTGGCACACGTAGTGGCAATGCAAGAAAGGTCCTTGTAGCAGAGAGCTCTGCTTCCTGCCCTACAGCACCAGTGGGACCAGCCATTGAACATTGATGGCCAAGAAAAAAGGGGAGGAGAGCTCCCAGTGCCTTTCCCCTTCTCCTCATCCTTGAGAAGAAATCTTACTGCCCTCTGGCCTACCATGGAATGCCCAAGCCCTTTTTTTTTTTATTGGGCATTTTTATAAAATCACAGGCAGCAAGACAGAGAGAAGCAGTATGCCTACATTCCCATACTCCCACCAGCACAAAGACCTCCTTCAGCCTTGGCAATAGGTTTTGAGAACTACATGGGCTTAACTGCAGCTACACTAGAAAATGTCTATTTTCTAGACATAATATTGTTCTGTTAGTGTGCCATGACAGATATATTGATTTTGTTTTTCTTTTTAAAAAAAAAGCATCTTCTCCTTGAGGATACAAAGTGTGTTTTATGTTCTTGATGCCTGCTACAGTATTCATGCAGATTCCTATAGTATCAGAAAACTGAAAAAAAACCCCAAATTGGCAATATTACTTCACTTATGAATGCAATAAAAATATAGTTATAAGTCATTTTAGTTCACTAAAGGTAACTATAGTGCACTTAATAACATGATATTCACAGCTAGGCACAGAAGCACCACAGGCATGTCGTTTGGGTCAGATCATGTTTAAACCAAAGCTTTTTGTGAGGAAGACAGATTACCTGGAATTTTCTCTATTTTAGCACTGTGTTCATTTTGTGGCCCTAAGGCTAGGGCACAAACACCCAAACACTGAATTTTAGAGAACTCTTTTGATGCCACCTACTGGACTGGAAATGGAAGTCCTGACTTCTGCTCTTGGAGCGATGAGCTGTGGCAGCCTGGGATGGTAGAACTTCTCCTCATGAGAGGTTCTCCCCTGCAGCCCCCTCTGCAGCAAGATGCCTTGCTTTTTGCTAATGACATTCTTGAGAATACGTGGGATGCTGAAATTATAGTTCCAGGCTAAGTTTTAAGACAAAGCATCTGTAATTGAAAATATGTTTTAATGGACAAAGTAAAAATTTTGCCACTTACTATTCCAATACTTTTAAACACTCATGTACCTCTGCCTATCCACTAATATTCACCACTTAAAACAGATGTTTCCAGCTGCTGTCTAATTTCTCAGACAAATAGCAGAAATATTCATATTTAAATGTGCTGCTGGTTGAGATTCCTGCACATAAATTGGACTTTTTTGTACTTGCCAGAGTAGACTCTTGCTGTGTGTGACATCCACAATAGGGAAGTTCAATGAGAATGCTGCATTAAACAGCACTTGGACACTTTTTCAGGTAAAAAAATTATTTCTCCTTCCCTTTCTCTCTTTTTTTTAAGAGCAAAATAATCACTTTGATACTGAAGTGGGCCATAAAGAGTTCAGTTTTAAAAAGAAATTTATTTAATTTAATATTTAGAAGTATTAATAACATCTACCTTTTATGTTGAACAGTGTTACAGGGTTCAGAGAACACTAAACATACTTAAAGGATTACAACTTTAAATATGCAAGTTCAATAGCACCATTTTTGATCTAAGCCCTAATTAAGCTTTCAGGTTAAGGAGGCAACAGTAAATGTAACAAGCAGCATTTTGCTAAAAATAGCTTCTTTCTCTTTTTATGGTGCTAAGAGAAAAAAAGCATGCAGGGGAAGGAGAGAGCAAGTATACTAAAAAGTTTTCTCTAAAGAATGAAGGGGCAGTTTGACTTTCACTGTCCTCTCCCATGATGTCACTTGCAAGGCCCCTTTTTCCTGCTGAAGCTCCTGTTGACTCAACTGTGGACAAAAGTTGATCTCTCTCCTTCCAGTCAAACAGCTTCTAGGAGTTGAGTAGCTGAATGTCAATCAGGAGAGTGTCCATGTTAAACTCCACCCCTGTAAGAAACATCGGCCTTTTCCATCTCAGGAGAAATGACACCTCTTCTCTACCCACCACCCCCTCCGTAAGAAGGACCAAGTTAGGGTTGCAAAGACCATCTCAGCTGGAGCCTTCAGCTACAGTGTAGATGTATTCTCACTCTATCCCCCCTGACCCAAGCATGTGGATAATAATGTGGTGGTTCAAGATATGTCTCAGCAGGGAGATCATTCAATGCAAGGCTGAAAGGATCCCTATGACCACCTATCCAAACTAAACCATGCCAACATGTTGCAATAGATCTTAGAGGGCATGCAAAATTTGTCATCTGGACAGTCAGCTAAAAATGGACCCTGGGACCTCTGCATGTCTTCCTTTCTCTTCCGTATCTCCTACCTCTCTTTCAAGTCACAATCAATAAATGCATTGAGGAATGCCTGTAACTTTTAAACAAGCAAGTTGGCTCACCAACTGCAAATAGAAGGATGGGTCCTTTAAGTTTTTTATCTACTAAATAGCCTCTTGAATGGCAACCTGAAACGCTGAAATTAAAACAAGGGGAATTTTACTGTCAAAATAAAGCAGACTTTCATTTAAACCTGTGCATTCAGTAGGGGAGAAATGACAAAGCAAAACATCGGTTGACTTTACATCTCAGTGATGCAGCCTGCAAATTGAGGCACTTTGGGAAGAGGACGTGTTAAAAAACATATGTGCCCAGATCAGCAAGCTGCACAAAACCTGAAGACAGGTGCAGGCAGAACTTCAGGAAGGAAATCTCAAAGAGGAAGCAGCAACTCAATTTGTGTACTCTTGGCTTGACTGTGACCTGCCACTACCCCGGAGGGAAAAGCCTGAGTTTGCTTCAGAACCGTGGAGTCCTCTCCATCCAGGTCAATGGATGCCAAGTGCCACGGGGAGAGTCAGCAGTGCAGAGAGTCCCACTGCACAGAACAGAATGCAATTAACCAAAAAGCACGTGTCTTCTAGAGCACTTGGGCAGCTGGAAGTGGTTCAAATCACTGGGTATATTGGCTTTCCTGTTCTCTTCCTCCCCTTCACAAAAATGAAAGCATGCACTGGTCCAACAGGGAGCCGTGTAGGTCCTGTCTGGGATTTCAGCAAAATATAAGGGCTAGTTTCAATCAAAGAGATGCTGGAGAAATATCTGATGACAGAAACTAGACCTGCAGATGGAGCCTGAAACCCACGAGGCAGGAACAGCAGCAGCACCACCAGGGCTTTTTGGAACAGACTGAATACCCCACAAACTGATAACCCTAAGTGCTGGGATAATGAAAAAATGATAAAATGGGTACAAACTGTTATGTTACACTCTGAAGCTGGAAGCCACCTCACATAGTCAGGCAGAAAAAAAACCCAACAGGTTAGTAGAGATAGACACTCCTTAAGGATTTGTTATCTTGCCTGTCTCACCCACTCACCCACTCAGGATGACATGCCCTCTCGTAGCACTGCTTTCTCCAAATACAACATGAAATAGTTCTATAGAGTTTAGGCATCTAATTTAACTTGAGTGAGCTGAGTGCCACCCTTGTAGACTACTTATCAGCTAGAAATAACTGATGAAAAAGAAAGACCAGAGCGTGTTATTCCCAGTATGTCTGACTCAACTCTCTGATGGAGCTGTAGGGAAAGGGCAAAGTTGCCTTAAGGTACATCAAACATGGCACCTCCATGGAGGCAGGGCAGCATTCAAACCACAGCACAAGACACTATACGTGGTCCTGAAGATGTCCTGCAAAATTCTGGTCCTCCACCTTCATGAAAGATCAAAACAAACTCAGTCAAATGCTACTAAGATGACGATGAAAATGAGGAACCTATTATACAAGAGGACAGGAAAACCTGTTATTGTTTAGACTTGCAAAACAAAGATGGAGGGAAGATATGATTACTCAGTGCAAGTATCACTTTTTCCCTGATAGTTGGGGGTGATGCTGGAACAGAAACAAATGAGTGCAAACTGGCCATGAATGTTTCCAGGTGACAACTAGAAGGGCTCCTAACCACCACAGCAACAAGGTTTTGAACCAGGTTTCCAGTAGGATTAACAAGTGTATCGATACGTATGTGCCCATGTGACAGCACAAGAGGGAAAAAAACAGTAGTTTGTCTTGAGATTTGATCCCTTTCAGCTGGGTCTTGAACCTACTCTCTGCTGGGAGGTCCCTTGCTACTCGTTGTTTCTCTGCCCACAGCACAGACATCACTCCAAGGACAAGATGATGGGAAGTGCCATGCTTTTGTATTCCATTCCATTTCCAAGGGAAAATAACACATGTAGCAAACTTGGGGGCAATGGTGGAGGGGAAATCCTCATCAAACAGCAGCAGCTATCCAAACCAGAGTTTACACTCTAAAGTAATTGAATGATTCATTGGAAAATGAAATAAATGATGGATATGGTATCTCTGACAGCAAGATCCAGCCAGACACCAGACAGGGTAGATGCTGTTGGCATTGAAGAGAGTCCATATGTTAAGACTAACCAGACAGCAAAAAAGTGAATGGTGCCAGAGGTTACCTTCTTCTAAGGAAGAACAGGAGAGATGTTAGCACAAAATTACATTTTATTTAAAGTGGCTTGAGCAAATCACTGCAAATCTAACTGCCGATGCTGTACGTCTGATGCATGTTTAAAACTAGGGGTGGACACATGCTAGTATGGGCCAGCTGCCCAACTTACAGAATACAAGCAGCAATGCAAGGATTCCAGGTATGGTGGCAACTGAAAAAACCCCACTCCTCAGCCCAGTAGCTTCACACAGGAACAGGAATCCAAACACAACCCAGGATGGCTGCACCAGCAGCATCTTCTCAGACTGTGAGGACATCCAAGCAGGCCTAATGGAGTACAGGAGGGCTCAGGAGGTCTCTAAGCCACCAGTTGGCCTGACTGTGGAGAATCTTCAAAACAAGGTATAGGCATATAGAGTACCAGAAGGCCATATAGCAGAAAAGCAGCAGTAATGGATAGGGAGAAAGTCTCCTACCTGTAAAAACAATATGATCAAAAGGCGGGATGTTGTTTCAACGATGAGCATACATGGAAAATTATGAGCCACCAAAAGGTTGCTGATGAGGAGTGGTAAGTTTCAGATAGGTGTAAGTCACTGAGTGCCTGGACCAGACATCAGAAGGTTGCTCTGGGCTCTTGGGGCTGGCCATAGCTGGGGAACAGTATGCACATAGCCAATCCTCTCCACAAAGATCAATTGCTGAAACCCATTAGCAGTTGTTTGTACCCATCAGATGTTAATGCTCCTCTACAAAACAGACTATAGAGACACTACAGAGATAAGTTCTTAGGAGTCCTGCCTTAAAGTGCTGTCAAGATGTGGAGCTCCAGGGGACAGAGAAGCTGCCAAAGTGATGCAAATACAGACCTATGGAAAAGGTGAGACTGGGATTCTCAGACAAGAGAATGTCATGAAGACAGGGAAATGTAGACCTTTATAGAAGCATCTAGGTACCATAAATTAAGAACTGTACAAATACAGATCAAAAAGACTGCTCTTTTAAAAGGACTTTAAGTCTTTTTAAAGACTTAAAACAGAAACAGAAAACTTATAGGTAGACCATTAGCAGGGATCTGGGAATGCCAAAGCATTTTTGGAAGTCATTCATAAAACGTTGTATAGATTAAGCCTTTTAGCCAAAGTTAGGCTAAAAAGGGACGCTAAGGGAAAGAGAATGAAAGGAAACAAGTATAGGCACAAGGCAGCAAAAGGCATTAGCTTTTCACCTGCACACTTTCACCTGACCACAGAACACCATTAAACTGGTTTTTGTATGACCACGGATGTGTGGCAGTAAGTAGTAGGCTAAAGGTTGAGTCTACCCACAAACAGGATGAAAACTTAAATACACCCACCTACTGTGCTTTTAATGATGCAGCTGTACATCAGTGGTCATCCCCTTATTAGTTATCTAGCTATTATACTGGTAATAAAAGATGGGCTCTGTCATGGAGCAGGGCTCTTCTGGCACTGAATGTGACTTAAGGCTGAGCTCCCACCTGCAGAAGTAATGAAACCCTTGCTACCTTACATGTTAACATCTGAAGCTTGAGCAAGATTTATATCTCCCAGACTGGCCACCTATTAGCATCTTCTAATAATTTCATTATTAAGGCTTTTCTCATTCTGTTAGGTTTCTGAAATTATGCTATACTTTCTTTCATGCAGTATTTGCATTAACTTACTATGATTATATTGTTTTATTATATTTCATAATTCAAATATTCAGTACTGCTCTTTGCTAGAAATGATTCTTTGAATGCTCTTGGTCCTCAGTTCCTGTTGAGGAATTAACAGTACGATGGAATTTCTTTGTGAGATACTTCCCTCGACCCTGTTTTTATGTAGTGAGCAGTGGTCACATCTTAAAGGGGTTATATGCATCTGGAAATTCTAATCCTTTCTAGATGGCAGACAAGGAAAAGAAGTCTGAAGCTGTAATTTCCTCTAGTTTCAGCTCTCTCTCTCTCCCTACTTGCCAGCAACCATTTCAGAGCAGAGAAAGCCTCCTTTATTCTAACTTTCCCTGCATTATTTACTTACTCACGGTCTGTTGGGTAATTATTGCTGACATTAACTTAATTACTTAGTAAGTAATTAAATGCTTTTGATGCATAGTAAGAAATTTTCCTTCATTAAGAAGTAACTTTGTGGCAATAAACTTTTTACCTTTGTCCGGTTACTTTCTAAATAATGAGAAACAAAAGGCCCAAACTCATTCCTGTTACTTAGATGAAATATCCATTTACTTCAGATTTCAGGATCACAGTCTGCCTGGTACTTCTACTAAGCAGTGGGTCTGCCTGCATCCTGCCCTTCCAGTTCTGACAAAGATTATAAATAAATGAACCATTAAATGGTATTTCTGCAAAAGCAAACAAAGGGCCAGGTGAAAATTAAAATGTGCAATGTCTGGTAATACATTTATAGAGGCCATGGTTTTACTAATATTCACTCTTATTTACATTAAAGAGATTAAAGATTAAACTCGTGTATGCATGCACTCTTACAAAAGAGAAAAGTAAACCAATTCTGCGATTTTGCACCCTGCTGTTGCTAGCCTTGAGCCAGCCCCTTCAGGTTGACAAAGGTATTTTCAACTACAGCTGTGGCTCTCTTCAGGGTAGCTAAAGGCAGTCAAGATGTTCTCTTAATAAAAAATTCGTAAAATAAAATGAAATCATAAAGGAAAAGTGCAAATTACAGGTTTGTTTCTCAGCTATCTTACAGCAACCTAAACCAGGCCTGCAAATAAAGCCACTCTGGTAGTTACAGTATTTAGCATAACCCGGGGTAGTGTTGAGCCTGGTTTTGGAACAAAACCGTTGGTGTCTCCCATGATGGGAAGGCAACTCATTTAACATAGAGGATGCTTGCACCTACCCACCTGCCATCCACAGCACAGTAACTATGCAGTGATAATGCAAAAGCAATCAGCAACCAGAAACCCACTGCTTTGCGAGCTCAACAATAATTTGCTTAAATAATTAATAAATAGTTTGAGCAATAAGGCCTGGCCATCCTAAGCAGAGCTGTCTCAAGGAGGCTCCTTGCATGAGCAGATGCTCTCAGGCTGCATGGTGGGGAGGGGAAAAGGGAAATCAAATGCTCCTGTGGCAACACCAGCATTTGGGGGGGAGCAGAAAGAGGTCTCCCTGGGGCTGCTTCAGCTTTGAGAGGAGATCTTTGCCTCACACTCCTGCCACTCAGGAATGCTCACCCAGGAGGTGGCCTGCAGTGCTTCCCATGACACATATCCTGCAGCTGGGCATCAGGGCATCAAGGGAGGGGGCCAGCAAGCCCTGGCAGAAAACTGGGCAAAATTCAGCTTTTCCCCAGATTTCCATCTCCAGGTTGCAGCAGAGCAATCATGCACAGCGTCTTCTTGGCCAGATACTAAATACTTTAAGGCAAAGTAAACATTCTTTCTACTGTTTTTAAGTGCCTAGCCCCCAGCAACAATATATGAACACAGTAACCCTTTGTGACAGTTCACCTTTTTCCTAAAACAGCTTGAAAAATTATTTTAAGGAATAATACTTCACCTCAGCATAATTTTCTATGCATTGTTACTTTTTTATCTCTTATTTACAAGGTTTACTTAGATGACGGTGAGAAGCAAGCTTCCAGGAACTGTGCCCAGCAAGGAGAACAGAAGCAAGGCAAGGCAAATTAAATGTAAAAATAAATAGGAAAATTAACTTGTGGCTAGCAAAGACTGAAAAAAAATCAGCTACAATTTAGTAAGGTTTAAATATATCTTGCTCAATTCAGGAATGTCATTCTCCTACAAAAGTAATCGACATATAGCATGAATTGTATTTGTTGTACCTCTCACTCACAATGGCATTGCTTTCGGACATTTGTCTACTTTTTTAGTACATGATGATAACAAATTACATAAATAAATAAATAAATAAATAAATCGAGTGGTTTATTCAGAAAAGAAGATTTTAAGCAGAGGGGAAGGGCAATGGCTGCAGAGGTGACCCCTACACTCCCCTTGAAGTGAGGAGAGGGAATGCCATTGTCCACCTTAACCACAACAGAAGTATGCCAACTCATTAATAAAAATACACAGCCTTCAAAAAGATCACCCTCCCCTAATCCTTATCCATTGTTTAATTTTAAGATTCAAGATTATTTTCAAAAACCCTCCAGTAGTCTAAGAAAAGCCAAAGCCTTTTAACAGAAGAGAGGTGAAAAATCAGAGCTGGGAAACACCGCCTGGTGACACATCACTGGCTTTAATTCTTAGACCAACTAGTTCAAAACCCGAATTTCCTTCTGCTGTGAATTCTGCCTGCAGAGTCAGTGCCGCCTGTGTTTGTGTTAATGGGAACATTACCAGGTCACAAGCACAAAAGCAGCAAACCAAATGCTATTAGCTATTTATCCTGTTACAAGAATTATGTTTAAATACCTCAATGCTATTTCTAATCCGTATTTAATAACATGGCAGGAAGCCAGCTGAACATTCTACATGGAGACAAAAAATCTTATATCCTTTTTAAATTCTTACAGGGAATTACTTCAACAAAAGAGCATTATATTCTCAAACACATTATAGGTCTGGGAAAAACAGATTAACTGGTATTTCAATGACACATCCTGTTTTACATTTCACCATATGATACTTAACCTGTGACACGTAGACATGCTGTTTCAATCTAAATGCAAAACCTATATGCATATATAAAATACACATGATTTGTGGTGTAAACAAATAGATAAATAACTAAGAAATACCTAAATAAACAAGCTATTTTATGCAGCTTCAGGGAGCAGGTCACTGAAAGTTTGAGAAAATAGTTTGCCAATGGTATTACTAATTCTGATGTTCAAATCAAGGGGAGAAAGATGAAAAGTGTGGGACTTCTTTACTGTCCAACAGTGTATGATATTTTTTGTCCACATAGCAAATAATTCAAATGACCAGGTAAAATATTACATAAAAAACCTGTCAGCTCCAGTAGGAACTAGCAAAGGCACGACCTGAAAGAGCAGTTAAAAACTGGCAGCAAGTACCAACAAATACCCATTAGCTTGACAGAGAGGGAGGCTGAACTCTATTCCTTCTCTTCCTGGTGTAAATTCAGATTCAAGGCTGTTCTTCATCCTGCTCTCTCCACCACCTCAATTCCATTCACAGGCTTTGAGAAACACAGCATTGCTAACTAACATATTTTCTTTTTATTTTTTTTTAATATATACTGCACGAATCATACTGCAAACCAATCATCTATAACAATGATACTCCTCAAAATAAGGACTGTCCACATGATCCCAGTCCCTGGGGACAACGGGACCCTACAGTGCTCCTGACAAAAAGGAGGGTGATGGTTTTGCTAAGGGTTGGTAGCGTTTCCATTTCTGCAGGCACCACAGGCACTGGAATTTCAAGTCTTTAGGGTGTATTTGGATCCTGTTTTGAGTTTCATCTGCGACCATTATGGAATGAAACGATTTTTTGCAAATCACTCCGGTTCTGTAATAGCTTCTAAAAATTATGACTACTGGGTTAATGTCAATGGCTCGCCAAGACAAAAATGAGAATTTTTCTGAAATTTCAGTAGATATTTGACTTCTTTGTAACTACCCCATTGGAAGAACTTGGGAAAGGGCATGCATTTGTGACTCCAGTCCTTCTGTAGTTTACTTTGTCATGAAATAATTATATTTCTAGTCTATTTTGAATATTCATGTATGTGCTAAAATTTCAGTATAAAAAGGAAAAAAATGAAATAGGAAATCACAGAATTACAGAATTGTAGGGGTTGGAAGGAGTCTTTGGAGATCACCTAGTCCAACCCCCCATGCCAAAGCAGGTTCACCCAGAGCAGGTTGGACAGGAACCCATCCAGGCGGTTTTTCAGTATCTCCAGAGAAGGAGACTCCACCATCTCTCTGGGCAGCCTGTCCCAGTGCTTGGCCACCCTCAAAGTAAAGACCTTTTCCTCATGTTGAGATGGGATTTCCTGTGTTCCAGCTTGTGCTCGTTGCCCCTCATCCTGTCACAGGGCACCACGGAAAAGAGTCTGGCCCCATCCAAATTCCACCGCAGGCTGCAACAGGCACTTCCCTCCCCTGGGAAAGCCTCTGACAGCCGTGTCAGTGGCAGGCTGTACAAGTTGCCCCTGTTTGCTTTAAGAAGCTAAATATTTTTAGGAAGGAATTAAAAAACTTTTCCTTCGGTGCTGACAAGGCGGGCATTACTGAAAGCAACTGGAACGGAGTCGCTCGACTTGTTCAGGATTTTATCAGTAAATAATCAGGCATTGCAAATGGAAATGCATACAAGTCCTTATCACAGCATGACATTTTATTATCTGAGCAAGAGAATACCCATGTAACCTTCACATGGCATTTACTTATGCTCCTTGGTCAGAGTCAAAGGAACGTACAATTTCTTCCTTTTTAAAAGAAGCAGTAGGACCTCTTTAGGGGAGACACAGAGAATACAGTCAGAGATGGCACAGGAGTAAGGCTCCATGCTCTACTTCCCCTTCCATAAAATATGTATATTTCCTCTGACTACCTTACTCCCTCTACAATCTCTGAAGAGGAGAGGTCTGTCTCTTGCCAAAAAGCAGACAATCGCCAATTCAGAGCAAATTCACCTGGGATAAGCATCCTAAAAAACGGGGTCATATTAATAATTTCCATTATCACTTCTGCTTTGCAGTATTTAAGCTAACTTCTAAAAAAGAGCCGTGAATATAATTTTGCATGGATCCATACGACACTGTAAGAAAGGCCAAAACACAGAGTCCCTGTGATGGCTAACCCTGGCCTAACCCTGGCTGGTACCCGTCGAGGTGAAGAGCCCAAAAAGGCAGAATTGTTTGTGGAAGCAGGGTGAATACAAAGCTGCCTAATCCTCTTTCTGTGAACAGGGCAGCAAAGTGCTGGAGAGAACTGATCTCAAATGGAAGAAGACATGGAAGAAAAAGTTGGGTTTGTACTAAAGGTATCTAATAAATAGAATTAGGCTTTTTTTAAGCAACAAAAAAAATATTTTATTTTTACTGCTAGGGATGCTAATAAAACCAAAATCCAGATTTGCAAGTGGACTGGACATGATTTGTTATACATGTGCTGGAAGGGGACATGATACCTTTTAATCTTTTTAATGTCTACCACATTCTGTTTTCTCAAGGCACATGTGTAACACCTCTCTTATTCCAAAACCCAGGAAAACCAGGGGCTACTGAATACCATTTAAAATCTATATACTCTACAACAGGATATAACGGCAAATAAACCATAACCATAAAGGTGCTAGATATGCTTGGCTCCTTTTATTTCACCTTTCTGATGCTGTCTCACTTTGCAGGTAATTATTATGCATTGATGGTGTCAAAAAGAGAGCAGGGATAGCTCTTTGTGTCTATGGCACTGGTTTTGGAGAGGGGATGCACACTAATTTTACACTTGTGCTGCAGGCAACATCACAACCTCAGTCACCCACATCCCACATCAGTGTCCCAGGGCTAATGATGCAGCTACTGCTGTCTTCTTCATTTTGGCAGCTGTGCCTAAACCCCTTGTGAGTGAATCACCTAACACTGGTAAGGTAATATTTCCTTAATTTTTATTTAATGAAAACCATTTGCAAAATTTCACCTGAATTTACTAATAATTTAATTTTAGTATAGTTATAGTAGTATATTTAGCATAGTTATATTTTTCAACCAATTGGCCAAACCCCTTTCTTGCCCTCACACAGAAAATCATTCACCATACTCTTAATGTTTTGTATTTGTGAATGCCATGAGTCCTGAAGACTGGTTTGGTCTTCACCTATACATAAACATGATTCAAGCCTCAAATTAAACAGCCAGCCAGCATGAAAATTCACAGGCACAGCTGCATGGCAATCACCTCGTGCAGCAGTCACCAACATTTCTAAAGAAGACTGCAGCTCTCCCAAGAGGACTCACTAAACAAAGGTTCACTTCAGACAACCAGGGACCAAAGGCAGAAAGCAGGCAATGAAAACTTCCATCCTTGCCCCTGGTCTGTGATGATCACAGGTAAGATCAGACTTTTCATAAAGACAAGAACTCAAGGAGCAAAGGCAGCGTGGTTGAATTCTGGGCAGCGTGGTTGAATTTTGGGCAGCTGGCTGATACCATCAGGAGTTTCTGCTGGTTTCAGCCAGCAATAAATACAGGCTGTGCCCTAGGACTGAATCAGGAAGGTGTTCCCTGTTTAGCTGAGGGCTTAAATAGCATGTGACTTGAAGCTCATACTTACAGTGAAACGCATGGTGAGGTGCTTTACTGAAGCAGTGCACTCAGAGTAAATAGAAAGGTCTAGGAACGTAGCTTTGAAGACATTTACTTCATTTCAAGACTGTTTTTGCCTAAAACACACTCGCAAACAGCAGAGATGTGCAGTCACACCAAGAATAAACAAATGGTTACAGCTTGGATGCTATTATGTGTACATGCAGTTTTAGGACTTCCAAAGCACAGACAACAAAATGACTCCAGGAAGTATGACTAGATCACACACACACACAAAAAAAATAAATACATGCAACTGTATGTTTCTGATCACTTATGTCTATCTGCTTGTTTGCATCTTTCTGGAACAGGACTTGGCCTCCAAGACATCACAAGTGACACTGGCATAAACAAACAGCACCCTACTGCTCCGTTAAGCGTGCCTCTGGGAGCAAAGCAGCAAAGCCAATTTTCGTGTAGTTTTCAAAGCTATTATTTAGTCAGTGGCTCCAAGCGACCTCAGGGTTTTTTAGTAGTCTAAGCTTTAAAAAGGTGATAACCTGAACAACCAGAAAGGAGAGCATGAGAAGTAAAAATGAAAAAGGTTGCACGTTCAAAGAATTTTCATGAAAAGACAGGTATCACTGCCTTTCAAAGCAGTCTCCTAAGCACAGTTTTGTTGGAGACTGCTGGAAGAGTACTCAGCCCCCAGAAAAACTGCTGTGGGTACATCCAGCATGCACAGTAACCTGAAGAGTTATGAAAGGAATTTGTAATGCCGGTTCCTCTTAAGCTGCTTTAGGGAACCCAAAATTGCCATATTCCAGCCTGAAAAAAAAAAAAATTAAAAAAAATAAAAAAGAAAGAAAAGAGGAGCTGAGAAAAGGCAAATACCCACGGGAAGGGAGCCAGCTTCCTGCTTTGTGCGACAGTCCTTGGAACAGGACCACAAAATGTCTTTGAACAAACACACCTTTGCTGATTCAGTACTTTTTGTACAGCGGTCAAAGAATCCAAATCACCATCCAAACAGCTAATTAACCAACAGACAGGGAAGCGGGGCTGTGCTGGGTTTGTTGGGCAGCCCCAGGAGGCTCAGTCCCAACCAGCTTCAGTTTGATTCTGGTTTCAGCAGATGGAGCCTCCACGGTCCTTGGGCTCTGCTCCAGGGAAGCAACCTTCTCCTGAATGACCCTTCCCTTATCCAACTTTCATAGCTACTCAGGTATAAAAGCAGACAGGTGCCAAAGCCAACTGTAAAACAGGATATCCGAAAGAATGGTGGAGGGAAACAATGTACCAAAAAAAAAAAAAAAAAAGGTCAGGATTTAAGGATTTGAGAAAAGCTCCTACTTTCTGATGGAGGTACATGAAATGGAGCTCAAGAGGGATAAAACCAGAGAGTCAGGAGAAATGAACAAACATGTTCCTCGGGGAAAATATGGCATGGTTTTGACAGTGAAATTCAGCAGCACTGGTTGGGATGGGGGGAAAAAGAAACCATCTGTTTTCTACCATTGCCCAAACCGTACCAAATGCTCACCTGCTCATTTCACAACAATGTGCCCTTCTGCAGCATCCAGACACAAATCCAATGCACTCACCTTTGCCAAGGTCTGGGTACTTCCTTGTGCTTGGCTAAATATCCAGTAGCTAAATTTCCCCCCAAACTTCTTTTAATCTATAAATGGGAAGCTAGTGTAACTCCGCACATACAAATCTTTACTTTCACCCTCCTGAGGTCATCTAAATTCTGGGTTCCTACAGTGAATCTACACTAAAAAAAGACAGTAAACACCTGCCTACTTTCTTTTTGATACAGGATGCCAGTTATTCTTACAAACCATACTCACCTAACTTATTTACTGAATAATTTCACTGATGAGCAAAAATCGAGATCTTAAGTACAAATACCTACTCAGTGATTATATTGTAAATATCTACATCAAGCATTGGGTACAGCACAGAGCCCACTGAATGGGCACACACACTAGGTTTCTGCAGGGATCCGAGTTCCTTCTCTCCATGGACTCCTTCCCTACAGCACTCAAAGCCTAGAAGTTCAGCTTATACCTTAAAAGTAAGTTATATACGCACCACAGATCCATCACATCACAGAAAAGGAGAGTCTTTTTTGTGCTTTACTGTGAAGCACCCATTACCATTTAGGTTGGATACATTAACTGTGGTGTTTGGAGACACAGACGCAAGCACCTGTTACTTGCATGTCTCTACTCACAGCAAGGATTTTACTTTCTTGTTTATCAGCGCTTTTGGTAATTCAGCACAGCTCTACGTATGTCATAGTCGATCAAGCACATCTTAGGAGTGGTGCAAGGAAATTCCATATCCTTGGTT